>WOGP01004992.1:0-13514 GCA_015342065.1 Leptinotarsa undecemlineata
AATTGGTATTTGCAAAGATTCTTTTAAATATACAACAACTGAACTATGCGTGAAATATTTCAGCCCGATAAATTGAAATATTTCGAATGTCAGTTACGATTTCCAATAAAACAGTGCATTGGTTAGTGTTGAGGAAAATACTTCATGTATCTAATACACAAGAAACTAGTTGCCTCAAATAAAATTCAACGAGGCTGAATAATGATTGAGAACTGAAATCATTTTTATATAATGGTTTTTGTGTTATGGGAATATTCTCCAGTAACTAGACTTGCTAATGTCGCCACCTTCGATTATTCAGTTTCAACTGAGCAAGCTGCCGTTCATTTCGAATCAATAATATATTTCTATTATTAATTGAGAAAATTTGAAGGATTGTATTGCTTTTCGTTTCTAGAAGAAATTTTGCCAAGAGTGTTTCATTACAGAAATTCTGCTTTCTATTCTAATATCTAAGACTTTGGAAACATTAGTCGGAGATTGAACGAGATAAGTAAAATAACAAATTCATTCTCAGCAGTACATAATTAAGTGGCAATAGCTTATTTCGGTTAGTCTAGCTTGTACTTATTGTTATGAAAAATAAATTTGTTACACTGTTTAAATAACTGCTCTACTAATGTGGATGTTACTATACCAATGTTAGATTTAGTTGGATCTCTTTTGTTGTAAAAAAGAACTGGCAATAAATTCCTATATTCCTAGTTTTCAATATTCTTGCCTCAATCTGATGATGTTTTTTGTGAGGTGAAGTATTTTTAAAGCAAAGTACTGAAGATATAAATTTTAAGGTAAATGTTGCAATAACTACTTTTGCATTTTTGTTAGCATCTTTTTTTAATTTTGTAGATATAGATAATTTATTTGCACTTATTTAGTTACCTTATTTAGTAGAAAGGTATATTGTAGATTCTACTATTATCAGTTGATTGAAGCAAATAAAATTTATCATATTTATTATTATTTGTTTTTTAATTTAGTTTTACAATTTTTGTTGTTTGAATGAGTTATTCTGTTTGGTTTTGCATAATCTTTTGTTTCATAGTAAGTGTTCATGTCTTATTTGAAGAAAAATTCAAAGTGAAATTTCATTCAATTGAATTCGTGAAAGGTTTTGAACAGTTTGTTGCCTAGATAAAAAAACATACTTTCAAGAATTTCGGGAAATAGAACGAAGAATAATATTTTTTTGAATTCCCTATAGTTTTCTTTTTAGCGCTTATATTTATATTTCCCTGTATGTATTTAAGTAACTCTTTGTGAAATTTTCACTACACAGTTCACAAAACCACAATATGTATTTTCTTATACACTAGCTTTTTCAGACGTGTTCATACTCACTAAATTCAACCTACATAGTGCTTTGTATACATTAATCAATTGAAGGATAATTACTATCCTACCTACTTGATTACTGATGATTACATTTTAGGAACAAATTCAATAATGTGAACATGTATTATCTGAGTTTAGGTACGAATCGATTACCAATTCACACATAAGGAAACAAATAAAACAAAGAATAATTGTTCAGTTCTATTTGTTCATTGAATACATTTTGCAAAATAAGTCCCAAATTTTGAGTTCCAAACGAAAACCAAACAACACACGGACTTTCAATGGATGTCTTATTTATATCCACAGAATATCCTATGGATATCTGCAGTATACCAACATATTTGGTTTGATTCTTGAAGATAACCTCAAAATCCTACATATATGTAAAAAAGGGAGAAAAATGAATCTGTTGGAGGCCATGGAAATTAACAAATCAATTAAAAACCAGTAAAATATACCCTAAACGAGCAACAATATCTGCCCTTGTAGCATACCTGAAAATTCTAATAAAATGGATATTTGAAAATTTAGTTTTATACTTGATAATAGGGTTAAAACCGAAACCGGTCGTATAAATAAAATTTACCAGTGGTATTTGGACAAAAGTTTTTTATTCATTTCATTTAAGTGATCATGAATTACTATAAAGTAAACATGTCATTGAAAATGAACTCAAAATGTGGTTTGCTATGCTTTTTTTATTGTTTGGAAAATGCTTCGTTTTACGTTAGTGAATATATTCGAAACAAATAAATTCCCATTTGTTTTCATTTCAACTATCTATTTTATACATGAACACTTACTGTTTTCTTGCATTTCTTACTTTTTCGGAAAACATTCTCATTTTTTTTTCTCTTTTAGATTCCCCCATTACTCAGAAACTCTTAACACCTAAAATGGAAACGGAAAATACAGACAACTCGGAACAGTCAAATCAGCCCCCAGGCACCCCAGAATCTTCGCGAATCAGCACCCCCGACAACTTGCTGAACAACAATAATAATAATATGACAACTCCCTCTACAAGTTCTATGTCTCTTCCCAACTTACCGAACTTGGCCAGTTTACCGAATTCTGCAGCGATGAACGCGCCTGCGACAAGACAACCGACGAAGCGAAGGGTAAGGCGTAGAGCGACCTCACAGAGCCAGGACCCTGCGGAGCAACTAACCGAAATGTCTGTTCGAGGGCTGAACCTATTTCGGTACGCTTCGATAAATGAAGGTATCTATCAGTGCACCGAGTGTGCAAAGGTAGACGTACAAAAAACTTTCAAAAACAAGTACAGTTTTCAACGGCATGCTTTCTTATACCACGAGGGCCACCAAAGAAAAGTTTTTCCCTGTCCGGTGTGTCAGAAAGAATTTTCTAGACCAGACAAAATGAAAAACCATATGAAAACTGTTCACGATTGCTTCATGCCAAAAGATGTTGTATTCCCTCCCATGGGTTTTTTCCCAACTATGTAAATTAGTTGAACGACACTAGCTGTGGTATCAACAATGATGGAATTGAGTTCAAGTTTGGTGCTACTTTTAGTAAAGTTTAAAACAAGTTAAAATCATGTTAGCTGAAAGTACAACATATTGAGTATCAAACGAGTAATTCATTTGGATGGATTCATGTAAATATTTTGCAGAGGTGAACTTATCGATTTTTTTGAATATATTTTGAATGAAAAGTTTACATATTTTACTTTTTGAATTTCCAGTGGCTTGAGTGTTTTTTTTTTGAGTGAAACTCATTACCAGCCATACCACTGAAAAAAGGAAATAAACCCCTCTGGTGAGTTAATTTCATCCTTGGGGTTGTGATGCATTACTTTTTTGAAACTTGTTTACAATGTGATTAACCGCTTCTGGTTAAAAATAACCTTAAAGGTCTTGTTAGTAATAATTTCTACCTACTGCTAAGCAGTAAGAAATATAATATAATCTTCAATAATTGTAACGTACTAGTTTTTTGTTGAGAGAAAAGTTTATGATAGTTTTTTCGGTTTGGATAGATATAGGGGTTTTGCAAATATTGTTAAGGTAAGGTTTCTTTATACATTAATTTTGTTTATGACTTTTTTTTGAAAAATAACACAATATATATTATTTACATCTATGTAGAAATGTTTATATAGAAATATTTAAAAATATTGACTGCACAAAGTAGACAATAAAAACTGAATATTATATATTTTATAGGTATATGTATATGAAGGCCGCAGGTCGCACAAATCTATCGTAGTTAAATCATTTTAATAACTATTTAAAATAGGTGTTGGGACGCCAGAAAACAATAATAGATATATTTCTGTTTTACAATGCCATTGTGAATCTTTATTTATTTTAATTCCGTAAGCTTCAGTCTGTTGAATAATTCTAATAATTAATTTAAGCTCATTGACAAATTTTATTTTTAGTTCTTAGTTTCGATTGCCACACTTTCGAATCTTTTGTTCTGGCTCATTTTGAACAGCAAGTTCAAAGGCATATTTTTATAAAAGGAAATATGGGAATATTTTGTTTTTTTGCAGTATTCAAGGGTGAGGTTAGGCTAGAAACAGCAGAGGTCGCTTTGGTTTCTTGAAATGTTTGTTGATTTTGTCCTATTTTGATTCTAGGCACTTGAGTTTTTGTAAGGAGGCTTGTTTTATGAAACATCACTTGGTATTTATTTAAATAGAAGTATAGGAGAAACTGTTCTCCTCTGTTCGTTTCTTAACTACTTGTTTTTAAAAAAAAAGTAAAGTTAGATCATTATACAACTCTTGTCTTGTTGGAACATCCAGATGTTCATAAGTTTTTCAGGTGGAAGTGTAATATTTGTTAGTTTGTCAGTTTTCACTAATTAAGATGGCCAAGTTTTCAATAATGTAATGCTTGGGACAACATGATTGAAAGTAAGAGGTTTATAATCTGTCAAATGTTTCTAAAAGCACTTCAGAAGTATGTTTGTGAGAAAGCAGTTGGTTATCTATGAAAACTTACCTTTTTGAGTTATAGATGAACCCTAAATTCATACCAATTTCAATCGTACTCGAAAGTTTTCCATGGAAATCAATTCATACTCATGATTATCTGAAGAAGATGAACGTTTTAGTTTAGTTCGTATTACCCATATTCCCTTTTATATCAATTCGGTAGTGATATTTGAAAATTTCGAATGGATCCTTCAGTAACTGGACTGATATTTCAATAATTCATTCGATGAACTACTTCATTCCAAAATTTTCAGCAGTATGTTGATTTCTCTACTCATCTGAAATGAATGCCTTCGATAATTTATGAAATTAGAATGTTTTCTGTTGAAATATAAATTTAAACAATGTTTTGTTATGTCTATTCTAATTCAATTGTTGAGAGCTTTTTGTTTGAAATTTCTATCAGGGTTCTGTTCAACGCAGAAACTTGATACTAAATATTTTCGTGAAATTGTTCACGAAAAATTAGCCGTTGCCGTGCAATATTAGTCGTTTCTAAATTTATTTTCCGAAAATATTTTGGAAATTTTTATTTTAAGTTTAAAATAGTTGTTTGAATTGAAGACCATGATATCACAATTATTCTATATATTCTTCAAAAGATGATGAGTCTATAATTAAGTTTTGAATAAAATTATTCTGGATTCATAAATAGCAATTATGGTGAAACACCGAAGATAGGTGGTCAATTTATTATATAAAGTGCATCAATCTCTGTTATTATTCTCGAGCGAAATGATAAATCGTTTCTTTTACATTCTCAGAAAATGCTAGTTGCATGGTTTCCTATGACTGTGCTGAAGAGCTACAGATTTTTTTTAAATCAACAGTAAAAATGTTCATTAGCTTTAATTGACAGTTGAAATTGTCGATTATAACCAACAGTTTAACCTGTTGATTCTATATAATCTACAATCAACAGTTCAAACTAGCGATTATTAATAATTGGTGGTCTTCACTGTCTTCATGGAAAACAATGCAACTTGGCATTTTAACAATTCATCTTGGATTTGGGCATAATCTACAGTTTAAACTATCGATCATATATAATCAATGGTTAAACTGTCGAATATGGATAATCAGAAGTTTAAACTGTTGATTATAAAATAAAAATATTACATGACCTTTCAACGATTTAGTAGTTTTCAGAACTAATTTCAGTATATTTCCTGACAGTTTATATGCCTCCAACCACATTCTTTCTAAATTGAATAATTCAAAAATACCATATCATTAGTGCCTTATGTTGGCATGAATAATAAATACATTGTGATTATTATGTCTATATTATGTACTAGGCAAGTGCCTTCAAGATTCCTTGTACAAATTAAGATATCTAATATCTTATTAATCCAAAACAGGCAATAGTTTGTAGAATCACTGTGTGATAATTTTTGTTTTTACTTTTTGTTTAACATTTGTTAGGCCGAGGCCAGTTTTTGTCAAAGTTCTTCCATGTAAGATTGCAACTACACATTAAAAAGGAAATAGCTGCAATCTTTATTAGTAAGAGAAGTACATGTAAGTGCAATTAATTTAGAAATTTATTTACTAACGTTACTAGAGTTAGGTTTGAGAATAGTTCGTTTTATTTTAGAAAATTATAAATATACAATATTCGTGAAATTAAGTTTTTATGTTACTCTCTAACGTTTCCACAGGGTGTGCTGAAAGTTGTTGAACCTTATTCAAAATCTTCCTCAAAATTATTTATTTTGAAATATATATGGGAATAAAATTATCTAATATTTTTTCTATGAAAACAGTTTTATACATTCTTTTTACAGTAAAACCTTTGGTTGCCATCTTCATAGGTCAACATTCAACGAAGAATCTCAATGTGGTTTTGCTACTATTTCTGAAGCAAACTGGAGTGAAGTTATCCATTTGTTTTAGTTTCTGATTTTTTTCTAGGGTTGAGTGGAGTGGCCTCAAAATTGAACCTTTTGGAACTTCAACAAAGTCAGTTTGTTATTGTCCACTGAAGTTATCCACCAACAGTGAAAATAGTTTCAAGTGACATGAAATTTAAAAAACATATTTTTTCTCGATTTTATTCAACTTTTAGTTGGGTATTCATCTTCACCGCTTGCAGAACACCCTGTAGAATATAACTTTGCAAAATATTGACTAAAATGCTGTTGGCTACGAATAATTTATTATGTGATCACGAAGTGATTGTTATAGTTTTCTCTATCGCTTTAATAATTATAGTATCATGTCTAGTACGATCAATATTGTTTCATGTTTATTCTCGTTATATTATTTTTAGTGACACTTTGGTGCAGATGTATTATACAATATAATTGTAATTAAGTTTATTTTCAATTCACAAAGTATATACTAAGAAATTAATTATTGTTTGTTTAATGTACTTTTTCTTTATTAATAAATCTACCTCTAATAATCCGTTTCGATTTTTTTGTTGACAATACTTCTCTCATAGAAGTATTTCATCTACTATTGTCATTGTTGTTCATTGGTTGTTCAAGAAAATTGTAGTAAATGTTAGTTCATCAATAGAAGAGGGAACTTCACCGTATTTAGATAGTGATGGTGTTAAAAATGAACTACATAAAAACAGACAGCCTAGCATAAAGATCTCCCGCCTGCCGTTTCTCATTCTGGGTAATGTAAGACTATGTATGGGACAGGCAAACTTAGATGGATAATTTTAACATGTTATTTTGACAGAGTGAAACATTGAAAAAATTTAAACACGAGTTTATCCCAGAATTTTGGAAAAACTTGCACGTGAAACTTGTTGGTTATCTGGAAAATAATGTAATAAATGGTGGTCAATGTGGATTACGGAGATAGAGGTTACGGAGAGAGATAGGAGAATTGGATATTTTATAAATACAAATCTAATTTGATAGTAATGAACAGTATTGCCATTCACCTTCAGATCTCCATAAAGCATGCGACACTATTGACCATGAAATTTCAATCAGAAAATGAACTGCGGTGTACCTCAGAGATTTGTTCTAGTACCTCTTAATCTATATAAACTCTTTTTCAAGTTTGGCAATTAAAAAACTGCATTGTGTGCTGATCACACACAATAATTTATTTTTCAGAAACCTATGATAGAATCCAAATATATATTAAAGAAGATTTTGATTAAATTTCTAATTGACTTCAACAAATCCTCTACTAATAGGTAACAATTCATTTTATTCAGGCAAAGAAATTTTTAGGTTTATATGTTGATCAAAATTTGTCACAGAGCAAACATAAAGTATATTAGAAGAAAATATCGCCATGATTGGCATCATTTATAAAATAGGGGATAATATACCAATGAAATTTTTTAAAAATGTATATTTCAGTTTAATTTATTCCGATTAACATTATGTAATATCTATATGTGGGAAGGTAAATACCTTTATTTGCATAAATTGATGGATGTAGCCGTTACTACATGGAGGAAATCATAATGAAGAGAAATGAAACTTTCTATGCTTTTTATCACTTCTATTTGTAACTAACGTTACTGCAGTTTCGTCCTATAAGGACATTTTCAAACTTATACATTTAATGTATAGGATGAAACTTCAGTAATGTTAGTGACAAATAAATGTGATAAAAATATAGAAAGTTTCTTTTCTTCAGCTTTATTTGCCTAAAACCTATACAGAATAAATCTATTAAATGTATATATACTCCTATTAACTACCCTATTTAGAAACAACAACAAATTTTTATTAACCCAATAATTTATTAGACCTTAATTCTCTATATAAAGTGAAAATTTACTGTTTCATTCTATCAAAAATAAAATGAAAATTTTGAGTTGGATGATTTTTAACAAAATAAGTCTTATTTATAATTATTCTATGAGACAAAGTAAATTATTATGTATGAGAATTGTTAAATCAAATTTTGGAAAAAAGTAAATTCATCACGAAATAAAAAAAAGTAAATTGATATTAAAATACAAGAATTGTTGAAGACAGGTATGCACTCAAATAAAAATATATTCATTTTTTAGTTAGGTACTCATTTTATATTTGAAATTATGTGGCAATAATTCTTCTTTGCTTATTTACTATTATTTATTTTTATTTTTTTTATTTGAAAGTTATTCATATTCATTGAATATTTAGTTTTTTGAGTTATTATAGGCTAACGTTTAACTAGTTTTATATTCCCTACACATATAAACATGTAATGTTTTGGCAGATAATAAAGAACAAAACAAAAAAAAAAACAATATTATATCATTATAAAAATTTAAAATTATACAAGGCTACGAGTCTACTCCAAGTAATGCATTTATAGATGGTTTATTATTCCCTTGAAACGGAAATGTTTTGTAGGTTGCGAGATTTGTAGTAAAAAAAGACCCAGTTATTGGTATTAATACTATTGTCAGAAGATGAATTACTGAAGTGAAACTTTTTCGAACTTAAATCTCTATTTCTGTTGATATAGATGCCTGAAATTCTGGTTATGCAATAATATTGATTACAATTTTCAATGAATACAAATGGGATTATACTGATATATTATTTATTATTAGTTTCAATTTCTTATAATAGACAAAGTAACAGTATATACAATATATGTTTGCTAGACTTACAAGGTTAATAAAAATAATATTATTTTATGGAGTAAAACAACACACCCTTGTCACAATATTGTGGATGACAGTTTTGGTATAAGTAGATTATTTGTCTTCTACTTAGGATCCAAACATCATATGTTCTCAAATTTTCCTCTTTCCTAGAGTACCGATATTTAGTGATATAAAGACAAAACAACTATTGGACGATTAGTTTGATATGTTCCAAACACCTTTATCAGAAAAAAAATTCAAATACAGACAGAAACATCTTGAGATGTGATGGTTTTTCTATTGGATTCGAAATTGTGTTTTTTCCACCTAATTGGGATTATGAAATGATAGTAATTGAGTTATTTCTTGAATAAACCCCAAGCACTAATATACTTACACTAACTCATGAATAACATTTTAAAAAGTGAACAATTCTACTAACACTACTAATAAATCCATCTCTTTCCAGAAGAGTACTACGATTATCAAGAAAATAACCAAAACCACACCAATCTTCCTTCCTCGTTAACTGTAGAACTCATCACTCCAATCAAACAGGAATCTGTAATTATCTCAACCGAAGCAGCACGTAACATGGTCCACGAAAGCATCGAAGTAGACGAGAAGTATGAACCTTCCTCAGAACCTGAACACAGTGCCGGAGTGCATTTCCTTACCGATGAAGAAAATATCTCCTCAAAAATGGACAGTGAGAGTTATGAACGAAAGAAAAACGAGCTGCTAGAATACCTGATACGACAAGATGGAAGTGTTGTTTGTAAACTGTGCGGTGAAGTTCTAGCGTCTAGGACACACTGGTATCGGCACAAGTACAAGTTACACGGAAATAATAATCTAGTCAATCCTGCCCCGCTGTTCAAGTGCCACCACTGTAACGTATTTTTCAAAAGTCGAAAAGGCTACATGGGACATATCGCCACCAGGCATTCAGAACCTCAAGAACAAGAAGAAATCAAAGTGGTCGTGAAGGAGGAAATCGTAGAAACTTGCTCCAATCCAATTTCGGTACCTACAAGGAAGAAAGGAGAAAAGACCGTAGACTGGGAGGAACAGAGAGTGAAAGAAGAGAAGCTTGTGGCAGATATTATCAACAGGGTCAGGAAAGAGTGCGAGGCTCAAGGAGCTGCTGTTACAAGAAGAGGGTACAGTAGGAGATCAACTTCTATCATGAATACTGCTTGAAGTTTCATCAGTAATAATTTATGTGCCAAAGTGGAGGATTATTGTACAGTATTTTTTCATCGAGTAGTTCAAATTTTATATAAGCGTTCTTTTCGGTTCAGTGTCAAGAATCATAAATCTTTACATAATTATTTCTATCCAGACAGTTTGAAATACCCGGGAATCCAATAACAAGAAGTGTTGGCAGGACTCAGAAGTATATCAAATATTTTCTGCAATATTTATTGACAAAAAATAGATCTCGACATATGCAAAATGTTTACTCATATCCTCAGCTGTCTGGATACATTTGATGTTTTTTCAATATCAACTTAAAATATCAGTCAACTAACTTTTCAAACATTCTGCAAATGCGTATATATTCCCGTACATTTCATCCATATTGGAATATGATATTGAATGTAAATAAACCTAGATAGAGAGCTCAATTTTCTCATATATATGATAGTGATAACTCCTGATATTTTTAATGTTTTATATGTAATGATATTATTGTCCTTGTATACTTTCGTGACATTAGCTCATATTTTTCAGCTAGCATTTATTGATGTGCCAAATATTTTTGCTCAATATGTTAAATCCTGGTGATAGTAGATATTGTTGTTTGTTCACATTTTTTGTAGCTAGATATTTACTCATGTGATGTGCCAAATTTGTTGTTTGTGTCAGTATTGGTCACCTACTTATTGTATACCAGTATTCATCAGAATTTACCATTTGGAAAACGTTTGTTTGTCCCTTATGGAACAATATAAAATTATTCAAATAAAAATCAATACATTTTTCAACACATGAAATCATGAAATGAATTATGATGGTTACCAACCATATGTTACATACCTACTTACAAAAGTAAAATCTGATAGATTATATAAATTATTTTTTCTCCCATATCAGCATTTTCTTATACTGCAAAAGAATGGCATGACTCATCACTCCCGAACATATTGGATTATCAATAGTAAACTTAAATCAATAATTTATCTGAAAGAGGATAATTATCTTTAGTTCTGGTTAATCATCTATTGACTTTCATAACGTCGAATAGTTTTTGGGCTAGTCTTTATAAATTGTGAGGTATTGAAAAGATTTTGCAAATTCATGCAACCTTGACCTAACCTAGGTTACCTTTTAACGTGCTGGGAATCCCATTTAGAAGAATCGTAAACTTGACCTAACCTTGTCAAAAAAACAGGTCGATGAACAGTAGGTTAATTCCTGAATATTTTCTAGTGTTACTCCTCCAAAAACCTTCCGCAGTGAACTGAAGTTGTAAGTGCCCTATATTTTCATATCTACAAATGGTATGTAGTCCAAATATAACGGTTCCTAGTAAGTCTACAAAATTAACATAGTAAGCCATTGGGAGCTCTTCAGCTTACACGAATAAAACAAGGAATAAGCTACCTTCTCACTTATGTCTTGTCAATTCATTAGTAATTTATTTTATATAGAGAGTCACAACAGTCAAAACACACTCTTTATATATCGTGATGGGAAAACACTTTTATTTTGGGTCTATCAATTGATTGAATCTATTTATTTACTATTGTAATTACTGATTACTTCTGGTCAATTGTTACTACTGATTATACAATTCCTTTGGAAATATTGGGGTGTGCTTCCATATTTTAATTTGTTAGTGAATGGGACACGTCATACTTTTCCTTTGGATTTTTGGAATTTGTCTTTGGACATCAACTAGAATCGTTAGGTTTAGACATCAAAATTGATTTTGTATTTGCTTGTCAAATATCTAATTTTCTGTCCAAAATTAGAAATTCAGATATGAATCAATCAAAGATTTGTGACGGAATTGGCCTTTACAATCCATGATATGGATGTGAATTCTAGTATTAACGTCACAATAGCACTTCTAAATTGATGTCATTTGACAACCGATGATGTAAAAAAACTGTTTAGTAGGAACTTTACAATTTTAGGAATATATTGTGGGAATTTGGGAAAATTATATTGGTCTAGTCGGTTTCTGCAAAGAGCCCCCTGCAGTTGAATGCTTTAGTAAAATTTTTCAATACCACATCTCTTCAACAGTCTGTTAGAGATGTGCTGTGAAAAATCAATCCAAGTTTTCTTTATTTCCCTGTTTTAGTTTTTTTGTTCTTTCAAGTTCCTTTCTTTCATTGTGCGTAATAGCTTTTCTGGATTGTTTCCATTATCCTAAACTCAGCTTAACTGAAAAAATAAGTTTGATTAGTTCAATCGAGTTTCTTATTTGTTGAGAGTCTGACATATGAAATTTTTGACAACTGTCAATACAATCAACGATCTTTTTCAGATGCAACATTCTGCATATTTTCAATCCATCACACACAACCTCACATTTATATCTTGTACCACTGCTACAATATTAAATTCAGTTTGAGTACTTCTGAACTTACTTCTTAGTATTCTTATTTTGAAATTATTGGAAAGAAATAATGAACGATTTCTTATAAATTCAATGGGTTAGGTATGAACAATTCTTTTTTCCAAAAAAAACAGCTCAAAAACTATCAGAAGTGATTCACAGAAATAATGAAAATTATACCTTCAAAAAGTAAAGAATAACAATTTTAAGATGTGAGTCAGGCGACACACCAAAATAAAGAACACCTGTAATCAATTTGCATTTCAGAAAACGATATGGTTGAAAAACAATTTACATTTATTTGTTTCAATGAAATTTTAATTTCCATAAACTTCATTGATGGCAAATTGAACCAAGATTGAATCACTGCAATTTTTATAGGTTGAATTGAAACTTTTGGCGTTGAATGAATCAAATGACTCATCAGACAATATTGTAATTCTGGTGTGGAAAAAAGTTTTCATTTGATTCATTATAATTTTCACGACATGATCTCTTTTCTTCATTTCATATCAGCGATCGAGTTTATAATTGAATTTTTCCAAGAAAAAATAAACTTATTTGCTATATTCTTATGGTATCTGTAAGTACGGAATGTGTTTCTATAGAAGTGTAGATTTTTCACTATTGACTTTTAACCAAAAATGTGATCTTTTTTTTTGAGATGAACTGTTAATTTTCTGAAATCAAAATTTTCACACCTGATGTACTTAAATTGTTTCTGTGTTGAGCAGCGAACAGTTTGCTTTAAAAAAAGGGTGAAGATATGGTCTCTTTCATAATATGTTTTGTGTAAACACTTTCAGTGAAAAAATCAATAGTGACAAGTGTTTTAGGTGTATTTAAACTCCAAAGTGTATAAAGTAATATTTTTATTATAAGATTATAGAAATAGAATATTCATTGTGAATAAACCATTTTAGTCAAAGTCTGACTGACAGAAGTGATACGTATTGTCTCATTAGGTATAATAAAGGCTGATTCTCACTACACGTGCCAGGCACGATCCAGTCACGGTCAAGTCACGATCGCAATTTTTATAATGCATTCACACTGTCCGGTCAATAGTA
>WOGP01004993.1:0-13513 GCA_015342065.1 Leptinotarsa undecemlineata
ATAAATTGATAAATGAATGATTAAATGGCATGATAAATGGCAACAACCACTAAAGGAAGATTTTCGAAAGTGGTGTAGTAACTATATCCAAATATAATAAACATGTCTGTTTAGATAATTTGGCCTATTTTCACTAACTAGCAAATACATAATTTCAATAACATATACATATAATAATACAGTCAGTTCTTTAATTGATTGTTGCTTTTTGCATATAAGTAGTAGATATTTGCAACATCAACAAATTGATGGCGTCTCAGTCCCGGTGTCTGTTTAGTCCACCTTTTCAGTTTGGAGATAAAAAGTTACTGGGCATTTATCAGTTTCACGTCGGTTGGAATGACGCTCTACAGAGAGCACCATATTTAACGGATGAATTCATTTTCTACGTTACTAGCCATTTTCAAGAAAAACCTTGAAACACTTCTGATTATGTATTCAAAAGATCCTCTGTGACACAAAACACCTTCACCCTCCTCAAGTTACAGCCACCAGCCAATTTTTTTAAATGCAAAATGGGTTCCCCACCTCATTTTGAAGGGTTTTCAATTTTCTGTACAGCCATATCTTTATTTTTCAATTTCGTGTATGCGTAAAAAAAACAAAATCATTGAATAAATTGTCTTATCTAAATCATTTATTGAAGCGGTAGTAATCAATGTGCTACTAATGGAAGTCTTCAGATCAAATATTCAAACTGACAGCCATTTGTTTCTTGACAATAATAAAGGCGTTGCTGAAAGTTATCAACAACATCTTGAATGGTTTCGGGAGTGATACGCTCTATTTATTGTCTAATTCTGATTTGCAAACTTTCAATATTATTTGGTCTATTGACGTATACCTAGGTAACCCCACAAAAAGTTATCAAGCGGTGTCATGTCGGAAGAATGGGCTGACCACTCTATGGCACCTCGTCTACCAATCCATATGTTGGGAAAAATTTCATTCAGATATCCACGAACGTCAGTTGCAAAATGTGGTGGAGCACCATCTCGCTGATACCAGGTACTCATATCTATTTGATTCGGATTATCATTATCTGGAAAAATTATTTTCAGCGTTGGAACTGAAAAATTAGTCAAAAACTCCCAGTAACGTTCACCGGTTAATGTTTCGTTGAAAAAATATGGTTCAATTATGCGATTATTCATAATCCCTGCTTTATTTCGCAAAACTCAGTTCTGCCATCCGGATCGTCTTCGCTGTGTTTATGTACCAATTGTACTTTATAAGGGTGATACTTTTCAGTTTTGAAAACTCGCACTACAGAACATTGACTTATAAAAAAAAATCAAAATCAAATATTTATTGATCCATTGAAAGAGCTTAAAATAGCAATTGGACAAGTCAGTACATATGAAATACAGATATAAAATATAAGTATATAACATACACATTCATAAATAACAACAGATACTAAAACAATCCGCAATCAATGCAGATAAGAAAAAAATTCATCGATTGTATAGGGGCTAATTTCAGAAAGTAGTTGTTTTATTTTATATTTGAATACTCGCTCCTTGGTTATAATTTTAAAAAACTCCGGAAGTGCATTATATAATCTCAGTCCCAAAATCTCAAACGAGTTTAGACGTAAAGATAAACGTCTTTTTGGTATGTGAAAATGATTTCTGATGCGTGTATTATAATCATGAAAAGATTGTTTTTGTTTAAAATCCTCTTTTTTATATCGTAATCGGTGACAATTTCTTCTAGTCGTCAATCAATACAACCAAGCCTGGTTTTGAAATATCTTCAACAGTCACGAAACAGTCATAAATTCACGAAATTCCGTTTCTATTCTACTCACGGTAGATTGAGAAATGTGATGATCAGGATATTCATTATTAAACATTTCACTTACATTTTTCTGGGTTCTAGTTTTGTCCCCACATTCTAGTAGTATTCACACTTCTACTCTTTGACGTTCAGTCAAACGAAACATTACTAGAACTTTTAGTTTTCACTCAACTGTCACGGCTGACAAACAACGGTTGATAAAAACAAAAAAAAATTGAAGGTGCATGGCATATTGTACAGTGGATGGATTCAATGGAATATCTACATGACACCTTTTTTTCAGCTGGCTTCAGCTTCAAAATGAGATACTACTTGACCCCCTTTTGTATTTAAAAAAAAAATGAGGGGTGGCTTTCACGTTAAGTGGGGTGCAGGAGGAGGGATTTTTTTATGTTACAGAGTGTCTTTTCGATTACATAATCAGAAATGGCTAATAACGTAGAAAATAAATGTATTCGTTACATATGGTGCTCACTGTGGAATGTTGGTCCTAAGTAAACGAAGCTATGTTGTTAAGGTATTTTTGTGTGGCCGACAGATTACATAGGAGTTTGGTCTATTTCTACAGTTATCAGCGTTGTATGAGACTTTTAGTTCAGTTCTGTAAACGTGTTGTCTTGCAACAGTATCCAAAAAGTATAATTATACTATGTCAAGGTGTCCTGTTTTTGTGTATAGTTCTTCAGTCATATATTCATTAGTATTTATTACTATTTTCAAATAATTGTTTGCTGAAGCATAAAATATCTTAAGATAACCACTTTGGCCGACCTTTCCCTACATATTTACGCTACGCCCAACGATTTGATTATTTTTTTCTGATGAATCCCGTATTTAATCCCTCTTATTTTCGGATTCAATTCATATCATCAGATAGTTCTAAAATGGTTTCGTACATCACGTATGTTACTAATTCATCAATTTTTCAGACGTGTTTTTAGATTTTTGCAAAAGGTTTTTCCATTATATTTATGTGAATGTCTGTGTGGACAGAATAGTCAATTTCTAGCAAGTTTCAGCCATGAGAACCTTCTGTTGACATGTTCTAAAGAACCTTTCTGGAACTGGGTCCATTTTGACAGACGAATTTTCAAAATGAAGTCAGTGCGTATCCTTTATTGTATACGTATATGCTATATTCTTGATTGAATTGTCGTGAATTAGAAAAAAAGCCAATTAGGAAGAATAAAACAATTAATTCTACAAATAAATCAATTCTGGAAAGGAATGAGGTGCGCTGTTCCATAAAAGCTATCTTCCATCAGAAATCCCTACTGATTTCATTAAAACAAATCCCATCCAACGTGACTTCACTTCCATTTTATTCTTCTTGCTGACGTTTCATTGTCTGATTATTAAATCAAAAACAGATGAAATATAATTTTAAATTCATTCATGACAGGTTTGGAGTCGACCCAGATTTTATAAATTCCAGTAGAGTTTAGGTTTATATCGAGAAAGTTTACAATAATAGCGTGAAATCTGACACAACTTATTTACAAAGTTCGCGGAGAATCACTCATGTTTCATTGATTTTGAATTAGATAGGCTCCATAACTCATCTATTGAGTTGTCATTTTCTATAGGAGAACACATTTTGATACACCTTAAAATGAATATTCAAACATAAAATTAGTAGTTTGCCTCTTCAAACTTTCCAAATCATTTGTCAAAAATAATTGGATCTATTAGACCCTCCAATACAACTCTCGAGAGTTCATTGTGATTAACAGCTATTCAAATTCGACCAAATACGTCCAGCCTCTGGGCAAAACCAGTCAATTTATTTGCTGGGTGATTTTTCAGATCAAATTGCAAAGTGACACTAGTCGAACTCTAGAATCCTGATGCACTCACCAACTGATTGGCAGAAACACTATCTTCTTATAGTCAAAATCTCTGCCTATGATGATTCAGACAACAGTGACCTGTGAGTAGGTTTTTCACACAACTTAGTTGATTCCTGTTTTACCTTACGAGTTGTTAATACTGAGAATGATGCATGCAGCGCACAATGAGACGACACCAAATGGATGACGCTCAACCTCAAAATTCCACATCGCAGGAGGAAGTCAGAGGTATCAAAACCACAGACCCGGGTCAAATCCCAAACCGGACATTGAAAGCTCTACCCAGCTAGGAAATAGCGGAAATGATGAACATTATCAATGCTAAACTCAGACTATAATACTTCCTGTATTCCTTCAAAGAGGCCGCGGTCATCACGATCCCAAAATTGAGCAAGAACCCTAGATTCTCCGGCAATTATTGGCCGATAACCTTGACTTCATGGATGAGCAAGACAGCAGAACGCGTTACTCTGAATACTCTAGTACCAGACCAAAGAACTAAATATCCTACTGGATGAACACTCCAAGTGAATTCATGTCCTGAGAGTGATTGTCTAAAACAAGAGTGGCCAACCTTTTCGACACTTGGGCCAAAATCTGGAAGTAGAATTTTACCCTGTGTCGCACTACCACACACACAAAAAAATGTACTATAATTAGCAAAGAAAACACCCCAGTCACGCGCAGAGTTACCTGACACAGACTCTAACTGAGCAGCGCACAAAGAAACATTATATTTGGAGTTTTTTAAATGAAGCAAATTTCTAAGAAAAAAAAAATATATTGAGCGACACATTTTCATTTCTACATAATTTTCGAACAGACTATTTTAAGTTACACATTTTAATTCTGCATAATTCTGTTAGGTAACTAAATAGAGAAATAATGGGATATCTGACTTTGTTTATCAGAGCTGAGATGATCAATGTCAACTACGACTGATGTCGTTGCTACTTGCAAACAATTTTCAAGATGAACGTCACTAATTCGTGTTCTCATTCAAGATTTAATATGCTTCATTCAACTAAAAAGTTGTTCACACTTGCAAATGTTAACAAATAATGAAATCATGAACAGAGCATGTTTGTAAACCGCAGAATTCTTCTCTTTATCAAATGAATTTCTCTTTCAGCCATACATCACATTGCATTTCGCAACATTCCATTTGTAAATGATCCAGTACAGAATATATATCTGTAGAAAATGGTGTTGCAAATGCAGAAAAGCAGTCGATGGTTAATAAAATCTAGAATTCAGCTTCACACACGTTAAAAAGTAACACCTTGTTAGTCCTTAGCTCGCACAAGTTTCACAACTTCTGAGGGTTGCCGTTCCTATGAGGGCAACAGCTGATTAACTGAAAAACATATTTTTTTTAAACATGCGTATTTAGCCACTATCTCTGATGTGATATCTGGTTGCTCTGAAAGTGTAGGAAAATGAGTAAATTTCTTAGTACATAGCTGCTGTCCCCAAATCACAAGTTTCATTTGAAACGTAGAAATAAGATCAAAGATGTTATCCATCAATTGACATTTGCCTTGAAAACGAATATTGGGTTCATTTAAGTGGCTTGTTAAATCTACCAGAAGGGCAAAGTCGGATACCCACTTCATGGAACACGGAAATACTCCTGGATTTGCTTTCAAAAATGATTGTATTTCTTGCCTCAAATCAAAAACTCTTTTCAACATTTTGGCACGGGTCAGCCATCTTACTTCTGCATAAAACAAAATATCACCATATTGGACTTTCGTCCAATGCCAGAGAATAAACTCAGATGCACGTTTTTTAAAATTATTTTCAATGTGCAGGCCAATATCATCCACACGTCTTGTAATAGTTTGACGATATAAGCTCAATTTCGAGAAATCTTTCTTCTCTTCTGGACACACAATTTCCGCGACACTTTCCAAGCACTCTTTAACAATTTTACCGTCTGAAAATGGCTTTGATTTTTTTCCGATATGTATATATATATAATTGTTAATTGAAAATGTATCTAAATTTAAGAACCAATGTGAAAATCATAGAATAGATAATTTTTCTGATATTGAAGTTGAAAATTTGTAGATATGGAAATTGAGAGGTGGTAACTAGGGGAAGTAAGAGATTTTCAACTTTTTTGTCAACAAGAAGTATTCTTCTCAAGGCGACGAAGAGGAACGCCACGCGAAATTTTTCTCTCTAGAAATTTGTAAAATATTGTAAGCGAATGGTTAAAAGAATTGAACATAATTGTATTATATACTATTAATTGAAAGTAAATTCAGTGTTTACATACCTGTCAAGCTCACTTCCAGTGAAATTTCTACGACTTAGTTTCGAAGTTTACAAAAATCACACCACACACCAACACTGGAGGAAAACAAGGTATTTACCGATTCAATTTCACATCACAATATATGCATATATTGATGAAATTGTCCAAGAAAATAATAGGACAATCTAATTGGAGTTTGAATCCAGAAATCAAGTTTGCAAACGAATTATAGTGACCTTGAAAAATAAACTGACATTTTATAGACAAAGAGTGCGTTCGGATATTCACACTAAAACAGTTCGGTGTAATTTTAGGACATTTTTAGAATTGAGTAATTTTCTCTTTTGCTAATTTATATATATTTTCAACTTCAACATTTTGACATTCATAATTGAAATTGTTCTACATTTTCTGCAAGTAGGATCAAATTTGGGTGGGTAATTGTTGTGTTTGTTTATGAACATGAAATATAGATAATTCAATTCTCTATCTTTTTAAATAGGTGACCTTTCTTCACCAGTCGCGTAGTTTTCGAGTTATTCGCAAAAAAAACAAAACTAAGTCGATTTTTTTCACAATTTTTGCAAAAAAACATATTTACCGTGAAAAATCCATTGGCAAACCTCAGATTCGTGGTCAGCAGCCCAAAATACTATTTAAAACTAATTTTCAAAAATCTTGTGAAACTTTCAGCAAAAACACACAAGCTGTTTGGTTTAGTTGTGAACCGCTTAAGAGAGGACTGGATTGACCAAAAAAGATTCTGTACCCAGTAATCGTGTGAGTAAGATTCTATCTCATCCCTGGATAGGCATGGTGGAGAGAGTAAAAGGATCACTGTGACATTTTCAAGCACAGTCGGCAACATCCCCTCTGGATATCCGACAAACTTAATGAATTTGCTTATTTTTCTATTTTCAACCATTCATAACGACTATTTCTATGTGATAACATTTTTGAAAGTCTGTAGACTCTTTCACCTCCGGTGAAAAAGTTCAACTCATATTTTTTTATATATCTCATCTACTATGAGAAACGTAATGAGTTCTAAAGATGCTCAAGTGAATCCCCATTCATTCATCATATATTTTCCTATTATTGAAATCTGTTTTTTGTTTAACCAGCTATCGCACCCTAATGAACGACAACTCCCAAAAGACGAAACTTGTGCGTACATTCCGACGCAATCAGACATCACGACGGAATGTACTCGAAGGTGCTGATCATACTGTCACGACTGTGTTGGCCCAGTGCAGTTTTTCGAAAAATCCCGCTCAAAAGTGAATTAAAATTGACTCTGATACAAACAATAGTTTTTTAATCGAAACCGTAAACGGTATAGTTCAATTATATCAATCCATACGCAAATATAAAAAATGTCTTCACAATGAAACAGAAATTAGATGATGAATGGAAAGAAATAACTGGAATTGAAACTTTATGCAAAGTACATTGAACATACAACATAACTGTACGGCATAAGGTCATTTCAATTCATTTTCTACATTATGGATTGAAAAACGTACAAGATAATGCAATTTTGTTGACACCTATAATTGTAAATAATTGTGATTTCGCATTCACTCAGAATAATGATTAATCACCAAGTTTTCATGATAAGAGTATGTAGCCTTAGAAATATTCGAATACATATTCCGCTCTATACCACCAAAAAGCAATTGTCTCTCAACCGCTCGTCCTATATCATATTTTTTTTGGAATTAACCTTCGTTATTTCCTTCGTTATTTGGAATCAACCTTCGTTATTTCCAATTATTTTGCCTATTGAATTATTGATGGGCCACTCCGTGATAATTATGTCCTAATTGAAATCGAAATGTTACTTCTTCGAAAGAAAACCAAATACACTTCTTTTCAATTTTCGATATTTTGAAACGTTTTCAGTGAAGTCCTTCGTCAGAAGTTAATAATTGTACTATTAATCGATAGGTACATCAAGTTCCTCACCTAAAATACGGGTCAACTCAAAACATTTTAATTTGGTTTACACATATTATTGAAGCTCCTTACAAATGCTTCACAACCCTAGATTATAACGTTAATATCTTCAACTACTACAAAATGTTAGAACTTTTAATAATTGCCTGAATACATTGACATTTAACTACACAATATGAGGTAATACGCTTGAGGTCAGTTCAGAAGATGCTCGATATGTTTGCCTTGAACTCCTTGAGATATGAACAGGCTATACGATGTTTCACGACGAACATTTTCAAACACAAAAGTAACGTTAATATCTCTACAAATATTTATTATTCCCAGCAGTATATCGAATATTGAAGCTAGTTCAATTTCGTATACCTTTTGCTTCAAATATTCCCATACAAAAATTTAAAGGTGTTAAATCTGGCGAGCCGGCTGGTCATTCTGTAGGACCTCGACGGCCAATCCAACCACCGGGAAAAGTAGTATCCAAATAGTTCCTTACTTATCTGAAGTAATGTGGTGGTGCTCCATCTTGTTGGAATACAATATCCATATCGAATTCATTAGGACAGTAGTTTCCAGCATATTCAATTACAATTCCCCTGTTGAATGTTTGTCAATGAATATAGGTCGGTCCTACAATACGGTTTCCCCATATTCTTGCCCAAACGTTAAAGGAGTTGGTGTCTCTTCAATAACGGTTATTTTGTCTGTGAACATTGCCGTTCTGAAAAATTTACATTCGTCAATAAAACAAATATTGTGGAGATAGATAGCATGCCTTGCAATGGTTTTCGTCATGATTTTGTAGAATTTTGTTCTTCGATCAGGGTCATCTTCAGTTAATTGGTGTACCATTTTAATTTTTTATGGATACTACCTACTCCTCTTCATAAGTCTCCACACATTACATGGAATAAGTAGACTGTTCAGGATTTACTACCAATTATTTGCACTTGCTGTTCTTCCGGAATGGACGGATGACCTGAGGGCTTTTTGTTATGTAGTAGTGAATTTGGATATAAGAACCCTCAAATATTTTCTACAGATAGGACGATTCCGAAAACGTTCAATAAAAATCCTTTCGGTCTCGTGATAGTTACGCGTCGCACCATAAATGAAAATCCCTTCAATTTTTTTTCCAACGGGCGAGAATTGGGCATATTAGAGATTGTTGACGTGGTACCTTTCTACTAGTAAAACCGAAAACCAAATGAGAATATTAAAATCTGTTTTAAATCTGTTTTTTCGTTATTCTGCTGTCGCCCCCATACGAACTTGTGCGAGATAAGGACTAACGAGGTCTGTACTTTCAGCATGTGATTCCTAACATTGATGTTCATTGTCGTTCTGACTTTTCTTCACATTTTTATAAACCAAAAATAACTTAACAAACCTTATCGAGTTTTAGAATGTCATCGTTTAAACTTTTGTTTAATGACAATTTATATTATGTTTATTTCAAGCGGCAACCCTGCGAGGTGCCTGCTGTGAAAAAGAGAAAGTATTTTTTGTTTAGTAGATAAGATGGTCTATTCTATTGTAACGAACGATTGTAAAAAGGAGAGTACAAGCATTTGTCGTCATTCCATAAAGACGTATTAATTCACCTATTGTTAAAATTTTCATTAAAGTAACTATGTATACAGTCCACAATATCATCAAACATTAAACAGTCATATGGTAAGTAAAAAGGAATATTTCTAGAAATATCGAAATCAATGTGTGTGTTATTATATGTTTCGCCATTTTGTAGTAGTTGAAGATATTGACTTCATGTTCTAGGGTTGCGAAGTATTCGTCAAGAGCTTCAAAATGTTGTGTCAAAATACCCCCCTTTCCATTTAATTTTTTTTTCAAAATGGCGCCCTGACGCCATCTTGAAAATTTTATCTGTCAATTTCACTTCAAAATAAAGTAATCATTCATCAATTTCACTATCCCAAATTTCAATTTTTTGAGTTTATCCGTTCAAAAAATAAGAGGGGACATTGAAGAAATGCACTGTATATTCACTTCATTGCAGAGCAACAGGGTAGATGAAATTGTGCGGCAGAGAGAAGTCAGTTTGACTTCAGTATCTTGATATTCTTGGTGTAGTTTCAAGAAATCCCATTTTCAGACCCTCCATCCAAAATAATTGAAGTTGGCCATCCAACATGTATAACCTACTTGACCGCTAATAAAACTAGGTGAATGTGATTGAAAAACCTTTTACAAACCTTCCTCTATGGAGCATGAATGAACTTTTTTTTAGGGATTCAGTAAAACGGAAGGAGAAGAAATAATTCCACGAGATTTATGTTTTCGGAAGCAATTCAATGTATTGGTTTTTGTTGTGAAGTAGGACTCCAAGCTCAGTGATGAACGAAAACGACGTAAAGATGGGATGGCAAATTGTTCGAATTGATAAAATCAGGAGTGATGTTCATAGGACGGGACGTATAATTATAGTGACACCAAATGAATTAGATGTGATATATTTCTTGTTGAATTCATACCTTGTGATGACTTTCAATTGTACTGGGGCTTTTGAATTCCTGGAATTTTATGTTTTACTGTCAGAAACAATATTTATCCTGTAGAATTTTATGTTTCACATCAGATCTATCACAAAAACATTTTTAATTTAACGGAAAATCGTTATTCAAGCAGCGAAGAGCTAACAATGAGAAACCATTTTCTAGACTTTACTTCTTTCGGAAATTAACGACAAACATGATTTGGCAGTTTTTCATAAACCATCTGTTTTCAACATTATCATACATAATTTCTCAAGACAACAGCATTACTTCATTGAAAAATAATTGATAGTGAATTCTCACTTTCGATCCTGTAGCTAACAATCCTATATTTGAATGCACTATTGATGATATTGTTGTGAACCATGCCCGAAAGAAAATAAAGCCGACCGCCGCTGGTAGCCATAAACCAGGCGTGACGTGGCTAAGAGCGCGCGAGTGCACGATGATTCCCCGCCAATCGAGAAGCAGAGAGAAAAATGTTATCGACTTCGACAGAACTTCGGAGGAATTTTGACAACATTCGATTACAATATTCAAAGGCTAGCAACGAGGATATCGACACAGTGATCTAGTTAGACGATAGACAATCAAATAATATTTGAAGTTTAGTTGAAGTGTTTGTTGTATTTAGAGTGAAATAAAGTTAAGTTTAGTTATTCAGTGTAGTCAATTATTGGTCAACCACGGGTAAAAATGTAACAATATTCACAACTTCTTCAAATTCTGCACTTGGTAGGGCAGAATCCGCTCCGTGTCGTTTTTCTGGGGGGTCCGCATCATCAACTGGCCTGCAGGAATGCATTTGATGTTGATGCATGTTATCTTTACTGATAAATATATTGCGAAGTGCATTAGTATCCACAATCGTCTTCGAGTTGATAATAACAATCGAATCGTCGCGATGTGAAATAATTTGGCATAATTTTTTTTATTATTTAATTGTTCAATTTTTATTGTTTTGCTTATTTTCATTTCATTGCATTTTATTGCTTGATATAATTGTAATTTTTCAACTATTAATTTTGATTTTCAGATATTTTAAATCATATTATATCATATTAGACAACGGGATACCGAACTAGTAAAATTCACCATGAAATATTGTCAACCACTTTCAAACAAAATTTATTATTTAGGCTTTTTATTGCATGGCATTTTTGAGGTGTCTGCAATCCTGAGCTGTTCATTTCATTTGTGTATATACTACGATATTGTTCTCTTCAGTTGCTCTATTGAATTCGGTTGCTCTTGAAAACAACATATTTCAGGTGGTTACATAAAAATAAATTAAGAGGAGATAGGTCTGTGGATCTAGGAGGTCATTCAATAGGACCTCTTCTTTCAATCCATCGATTAGGGTGATTATTATCTAACCATTGTCTGAATGGAACAACATAATGAGGCGGTGCTCTATCCTATTGAAAATTCGATTAATTTACTTCTGAAATAAAGTGCCGTGTATGTCTGTCCCTTTGATTCTCCAATTCATGAACTATCCGAGGTTCGATAGATCTTTCTGGCATGTCAGCATAAATTTCGCTATTTAAATTTCCTTCTATTATTAATGGAACAATAATTGTATCTCCCAATATACCAGCCCAAAAATTACCTTTTTTGTAGTATTGCACTTCAGTAACGATAGTTTTGTTTATTTGCATGCTCATTTTAAATAAAACGTGCACTCGTCAGTAAGGCAAATAATTTCAATGAGCCGAGGTTCTGATAATTCTAGCTGTTATGATTTGACAGAATTCAATACTTCAAGTACTTTTTTTACAGATTCGCGGGATGCTGCGGTAGATGTAGCGGCTAACGAGCTTATAAAGTACTATTCATTGCAAACTGTTCGAGTATTTCAGTTTGCGTTGCTTTGATAAAAAGTATGTTTTTTGTGTACAACATATCCACACGTCCTGGTGTGTTGAATATGCCTGTTGCAGATAAAAAGTATGTTTCTTATGTACAACGTATCCTCACGTTCAGCTATGTTGTACACCCCTGTTGCAGATAAAAAGTATGTTTCTCCTGTACAATGTATCGAAATAAAAATAAAATGTATCAATAATAAAATAGTATCTATTTATGTCTTGAAATAAAGAATGCAATACGAAAATGATTCCCAATAACGAATATTTCATTACTTCATTACTTCTACTTATGAACTGAGTCAAATTTTTTCTGGTACAAATAAACAAAAATTATACTGGCATGAAATATTTAGGAGTCTCAATATTATTGCTATGATGGTTTTGAGAATTTTTTCAAACATTTCTTGAATTACTTACAGAATATAAAATTTGAATTCAAATAAATGGTATTTTATATAATAAATCAAAACTAATTACATCGAATGAAGCTTTGTAGGGTATCATTGAAGAGCATTTCTGGAGAGCTTCTAGATGAAATATCACAAGTAGGGGGTTGCCATTTGAGAATATGAGGCTGGGGTGGCTGGGGGCGAGGGTTTGAGTGAAAACAAGTTACCTGTTATATTACATCAGTTCGGACTTCCATTGTCTAATATAATATAAACTGATTTGAAATCCCTGAAAGAAATAAAAATAACAATTTTTCTAAACACAAAATAACTGAAAATTACAAGGAATTAACATTCAAGCTACAAACAAAAAATAAAAAATTGAAATATTAATAAAAGCTGAAAAAATAAAAATATTATCAACAGAAATGAAAAATAAAAATAAAGACTAAAAGATTCCAAACCAAGTTACGTCACGACGTTTCGATTGTTAGTATCCACAATCGTCTTCGGGTGAAAACTGGACTTATTTCTCCGATATCAAACTATTTATAGATCATTCGAGTACTTTCACCTGTCACCTTTCACCTATTCCCTCTTTCCGCGTTTTGGCGGGAGATGACCGTTTGGCGGGAGTTGGTCGTTTCCCGCTTGACAAGCGGGTTCCATATGTTACGTATATCTACGCTAGCTTGACTGAATGCGTTGTTAGACAACATACACGCGGCTTCAGAAAGGAACATACACGAAAATCGTTAGAGACCCTACTGCATCAATTGAAAGGGAGTTGTACCAAACTTTGAAAAAACACCAAGTCTATTTTTCGGAAAAAAAGTGATCATCGCTAACACCGCACCATAGTAAG
>WOGP01004994.1:0-13511 GCA_015342065.1 Leptinotarsa undecemlineata
TAACCTACCGAAGGTCGACAACTCATCTTCGAGACTAAAATAACGAAATTTCGCAAACCAACATCGAACAGTGTGTTCTTCAATACTATCATTGCCATATACCTGTTTGATTTTTCGGGACGTTTCGGCAGCGCTTTGGCCCAGCATCAGCATCAATGTTTGGAGTACAGAATTCTATATCGATCATTATAAACCACGACACAGATATAGAGCTACAAAAACATATGACATTAAAACGGATAAAACTTTTGAAACAACATAATATCATTGTACTGTTGTGAAATAGTTTTCATTAATTAATTGAGTTTTTGAAGAATGAATCGATAACCATAGTTGATGACATGACATTAGGAATGTAATACAATGTTCAACTGTTTCAAAATTAAAGTGTGGGCATGTGACTTGATACTTATCAGAACTATAAATCATTCAAAGATCTTCAATTCATTCGTGAAGTTAAAAACAAAATAATTCAAATGCAGGACATATTATTAACATCAATGTACTTCATTGTTGAAGTTAATTGTCAGCGTAAGA
The DNA here is from genome assembly GCA_015342065.1 of Leptinotarsa undecemlineata. NCBI lineage: Eukaryota > Metazoa > Arthropoda > Insecta > Coleoptera > Chrysomelidae > Leptinotarsa > Leptinotarsa undecemlineata. Next base: position 538 of record WOGP01004994.1, read on the forward strand.
CCACCTACTTAATATTCAAGTTTGTATTATTATATACTTATCATCGAATGAAATGAATCGTTATTTATAGTGTACTATTAAAATTGTAACGACATTTAGACGGAAATCGAAGTATATAATAAGTTGGTTGCAGTCATAACATTAAGTTTTATTATTTCTGGCCATGAAAGAAATAAGTGGTGAATCAAAATGAATATTGATTCAATGCATACTTGTAGTTTCTAGTATGGAAGTTCCTGTTGCTTTGATTTCAACAACTTGTAGTGAAACGAGATGTAAAAGAAGTATGAGTAAAATAATATAATTTAATTCAGAGTTTTGAAACTACCCATAAAAAGCTTCTTGTAAGATAATATAAAGATTGACATTCATATTTATTCAATTTAAACAAAAAGTATCTGTAACTGTAAACTATACGTTCAACTTTGTCCTCCTTTAAAGTCAAAATCCGACTTTTAAAAAGCGACTTGACAGGCTTTGATTTATTTAAAGAGAATCACATGAAACTTTTAGTTCCTTTCTCTCCTTGTAGAACTGGAGATCTTTTTGTACGAATCTCAATCAGTATAAAAATTAAATGCATTTTATTAAAAAAACTCCTGAAAACACCTGAAAATAAAGTAATAACTAAAACAATCGAAGTATAATACAAACGAAATCATTCATTGATTCAATAGTTCAAAGTGCTACTTTGTCTAATGTTTAATTCTGTTTATGTGAAAGAGTGGTACAATTTTCATCTTGAAAATGATGGAGGATTATGATGACTCTGCTATTGAACTATTAAATAACCTGAAACATATTTGGTCTTTGAAATAATCAGTATCGTAACTACGAATCACGAATACAATTCTTTGAGGCAATCAATCTGAATGCAACACGTTGTATAAACTTAACATAACCTAAATACTATTTTCGTCTGAAAAACAAACCTTGTCGCTTCGAATCCATGATCTATCTATCAAGAAAGTGCTGGGAATCGATCATTCAAAAAGCCCGCGTGAAGAAAGTATGGAAATCAATTTTAAAACTAGGTTGGCACAATGAGTCATCAGTCATTCAGTTAATTTATTTGTTATTTAACCTCAAACGTATTTAGCGATTTTTATAATGCATAACGCTATCGGACAAAGAATTAGTCTTAAATTTGCATTTAGGATGGAATTTCGTTTTTCGAAGTTCTGAAAATATTGTACAAGACTTACTGTGAATGGATTTTATAAAAAACTCTTGCGTATGGGTGGTACAGTGCATTGAAAAACGGTCGAGATGTGATGAAAGATTTGCTCTGGTCGGCCATCAGAACTTAATATCGCTAAAGTAAATTAAATGGAGACTGAAAATCGTCGATTAAGTCTGAGAGAGATACCGCGAAATTTCTATGTCTCACAATTCAATGCGTATAGTATTTCCAATACCAATTGGAACAGCACAGAGAAGGAATTCCCGTCTCGACATAGGCGTCGGCATATTATTTTTCAGTGGTAGTTCTTCAGTTATTTATTCTTACAATCATAGCAATTGATCAGCCCATGAAAAAGTTATCTCAACTGAATTTTTCTACCATGGGTGTATATGAAAAACTTCGAAATTTACGGTACTTGATTTCCAAGTCGAAAACTCTAAAATACAATGAAAACACAAATAATCACACCGAATTCTCGTCAAACATATATTTACAAAATAATAGAGGCCAACAAAATTGCTAAAAAAATCAAAATTCTTCTTCACTATATTCGGATGAGGTGGAATCATCATCGGGTTGACTAACGATCGGATTTATGGAACTTTCCACATAATATTTGTTCTGTTCTTTTATAACGTGGGCCACACAGTTCTTCCACACATCACTATTACCTACTTCATTCACCACTCGCCTTACTTGTCAAGCACTACAGCATTCAAAGTCGGTGACTGATTACATTTCCGCAAGCTTTCTTTCATTTGGCCCAAACCATTTAAGTTGGATTGAACATACAATAGTTTGAAGGCAAACTTAAGAGAATATGACCACGTTTTTCGTTCGAATCTTTTCGGGTATTTCCATGTCATGATTTTGCATTGAATCAACAATATCTGCTTGTTTTTGTGTTATTGTTTCGTATTGTAATCAATAACCGAGAATGATACTAAGCGTTATCCATAACAATAACCCAGTTTGGAGGAATATTTAGGAGAAGCTGTTCACTGAACCGGGTTTCGAATAAAGTCGCAATCATAACTTCGCAGTAATCATCAGACGAATCTTTTATATTTTTGGCCGACAGAAGCAAAGCGTTAAGTACGAAACCACTTTCATTCCCGGCATGCAAATTTATAACACGTTTTCCCCTTGAAAAAGGTGTGTTCAAAGCACAATACTTGGTTTCGTCTACCCAGCCATATTTGACAACATCATGGGTGTCAGACCAAGTTTTGTTGAGGTAGATTATATGTCTGCTGGATTCTCGGTAGCTTTTCATCCGCCTCAAATATTCTTGTCGGAGTTGAACAATGCGTGTCGATCCCATTATGACCATCCGATTGTTCAATTTTGTATATTTGAAACCACAAGTCAATAAGACACCTCGTAGAATTTCTAAAGATTTCTAATTGTAATCGGGATAGTTGAGTAATTTATACCAAATCATTTCCAAAATTGGTACTTCATTTTTTTGGTATATACCATAAGTTGTTCGCCGAATCACATCTTTTGTAGCACCATCAACATTTGCGAATTTTTTATTCCTTTGTTTTCGTTTCATTGCATGGTCATTGACATCCCCTATTTTAATGACTCGAAGAACTGTCGATAGAGATAGTTTCGTTAACTCGCATATTCTATTCACAATAGCATTCTGTGAAGTGTGACAGTTTTCCTTCTTCAAGCATACATGAATATTTAAAATTACTCGCTGAACTTGAACATGTAAGTCCTTATTTTCAAATTCCGGATCCCTGTCGACTGAGACAGATTCCTCACACGTAATGTTATCATTTGTTTCAAAAGGTCTCCAGAAAGCCATATTGATGAAAGTACCCAAAAAAATCACAAAAATCGGTTTAAACGATGAGATTGAAACCTTTGGTGTGAAAGTTGAAAACTTTTTCTCGAGAGTAATTACCCTAACACCAAACTGATATTTTTGTACTCGACGCGCGTTTCGCTAACAAAGTTAACATCTTCAGGAGAAGAGAATTGATACCGAATCTAAAGACAAGGGTTAGCTGTTCATATACCTAAAGTTCTTTGGTCCGATGTGGAATTTGTTTTTCTAATTGATTTTTCGGTAATTAACTAGTGGAACCACTACCTGCAAATTAATTTGTCCGCTTTTTAATCTATTGTTGACAGTTTGGTGTTAGGGTAATTGATATCTAGAAAAAGTTTTCAAAAATCAGTTTGCAAAACCACTCACTACCTCACCTATCCTCACAAACACAAGGCACTGATAAAGAAATATTGTGAAATGGACAAAAAATTAGTATTCGGCCAGTCTAGCTAGCCGAGCCTTTATTCCTCAATTACGTTTGATAGCACGTTTACCAACTATCTGGGCGACTAGGGGCCACAGGCAAGAAATGTTTATGACTGTAATCTTATTTTTTTTTTGCCGTTCCAATTGGGAATGGATAGACTATACCATTTTAAACAAAAAAATCCTTACCGTTAGACTAGCGTCAAAATACCTAAATTGTCTGCAAAAACTCAATCGCGTGAAAGACAAGCCAAAACGAGTCAATTTTAACTCCATGTTCATGAAACGAATTATAACTAATCATGAGACATGTGGGTTTACGACTTTGATAAGCAAACCAGTCAACAAGCTTCGTAATGACGCTTTCCAACTGGGCCGAAACCAAAAGCTCGCCAAAGTCAATCAAAAGTGAACTCTTACTAAAACGTGAGACAGTAAAAAAATAATATTATCTGATCATTATGCGGCGCTTCAGAGAGCAAATATGTCATAAAAGACCAGATATATGGAAAGAAAACTCATGGATAACACACAAACTTATCATTGTGAACGAATTTTTTATCAAAAACTCAACAGAACCCATCGAACACTCACCACATTCACCTGATATGGCTCCAGTTGATTTTTCTTTTTGTTTCCAATACTCTTTCTCCACTTCCAGGCACCCGTTTTCAGTCAAAAGAAGACATAGAAAGGGATTCGCAGCGAGAAACAAAATCCTTTCCAAAAAAAGTGTTCTAACATGTTTTGATGTTTTGGTTGTTCTTTGCCGCAGTAGCATACCAAACGTTTGGTACTGCACGTAGTAACCTAACCTAACCTAACCTAACCTAACTAAACCTAACCTAACCTAACCCAACCAATCCTGGCCCAACCTAACCTAACCTAACCTGACCGGTTTTTGTTTTTTTTTTTTCGTAATTCCGGTCGTGAAAGTCTATGTACTTATATTATATTAAGTTTGTTTAAACAAATGATATAAATGCCAATTTTTTAATAAAATATTGTGAAATAGTTGTTCTTCACTCACAATATCTCAACTACTCGTTGGTCTTAATGTTATTGCGTATTTGAACTAAAATAATTCGATTACTTCATACCTACTGACGAACTGGGCGTTACAGTACGCCACTGGTATCTCATATTTCATAATCACGTTAACTTTGTTCTTTTGAGCGTCTTTGGGGGTCGATCAACAATCGTTTCTGATATTACAGACATCATTTTCTCGAAGAGTATGTTTCCTATGCGGGTGAGTTATTTTTCTGAACTCATAACAAACAATGGCAGTTGTGATGCTCAACTTGTCGTTTCGATTTCTTGTGCCATTATTTTCATTTTAATTGACGTCTAGTAGACCAAACTTTCGTTTGTTTCAACGACAAGAAAATAGACCGTCTGGGTCAATGTCTACTGGAGTGGATACGTTTGTTAACATTTGCTAAACGGTTTCAGCAATGGCAAAGCTTGTTAAAGGTATCTCCAGTTCTGAATCGACGTGATGCATTTTGCTGAGTTATCAAAAGAGTTTGATAGGAAAGATTCACTATGGCGATCCTCTTTGTGATAACTAGAAAATTGTATTCAGAATCAAAAATTTCCCGTACACGTTTTCTGTTGAATGAGGATAAGTATTCATAGTCCAGTCAATGAAGGTAAAATACGACGATAACTTTCAATTTTACCAAACAACATCTATTTGCACAAAAATGTATCAATCAATCAATTGATTTATTGAATTCAGATACATATTCTTGACTATAATAGTTGTTAGCATATCTTTAATAATAATTACAGTAAGTTAAAAAAATAAATCAATAACAATAAACAAGTGGTGGTGTTCAGTTCTTGGGAAATGCCTAAGCTGAGCTTGTGTTTCGCATTTTAACAGATCTGAACATAACAATAAATGTGAGAAAAAAACTATTCATTTCTTTCAGTAAAAAATAAAAATGTATGATAAAAAATGATAATAATAGAAGGTAATGGTCAACCAGAAGCGGGTTTGAACCAGACAATCAGGCGAAGAGGAGGCAGGTCTAAGTGAGATAAAAAAAATTCAGACATGATTCAGTGAGTTGATTAAAATATTTCTTTTAAGAAATCAAAGCGGTGATCAACGAAGGATCTAATTGTTTTCCTGCGTTCATAAATAATTTTATATTTCTTAGTTCATTTATTTGGACTCTACTCATCCTCTACTTCAAAGTTGACCCGGTACGGGGGGATTGCTTTTACAATAGGGGTGGATGTCACCCCTTTTGGGAGCTGAAAAATGAACTTTATAGTTGAGAACACCGCAGAAATTGTGCATCGCTGATATTTTTGTACAAATTAAATGTAAATGTAATAAGGCTGTTCTACACTTGGGAAACAAATTCTCAAATCTCTTTGTGGACTTCATTACCTCTCAGTGCAAGAACTAACATAATACTCAAGTATCTTTTATATATTATATGTCAACATTTCAATGCCATTTCTTTGCATTGCTATACATTTCCCACAAATCTAAAAGATATCATCAACATCTCAAACTCATATTCAACTTTGACAAAACAAATAGCAAAGCTTTGCCATTTATCGACGATTTGAAATGTTTTAACATAATTAAAAGTGAATCTGATACATTGTGTCTACAAAACGATATAGATTGGCTATCTAACTAGTTTTCGCGAAATGGTATGTGTTTGAATGCATCCAAATGCCAAATTCTTCGCTTTCATCGAACACGTCACCCAATCACTTTCGAATATAGTAATACTAATCGGACCTTACATTCTGCTATTGAAACCAAAGATCTAAGTGTGATCCTATATATTCTCTACAGTTAGCTATAAATCACACATTTCCGCTGTAATTCAAAAATGTCTGAAGATGCTTGGCTTTATAAAGAGAACCACTCGTGATTCCACCAACATCACTGTTATTAAATCTCGATTATTGTTCCACAGTTTAGTCCCCTCATTGCGTTACACAAAAAGTGAAACTCGAGGCCGTTCAGCAAAATTTCCTGCGATATATTGCCTTCAAGATGCGTGTATACTATGAATATACTGCATTGGAATGCATTTTGAACATACCTTCTCTTGAGGCCCGCAGAAAACATACTTCTACTCAAAATTATGAACGGACTGAGTATAAGACCCGAGCTTCTCTCCAAAATATCTTTACATGTCCCCAGTTGTTCAACTAGACAGGTGCAAACATTTTGCCTTTCTCTTCACAGATTAAATTATTCATACAACATCTTTTTTCCCAGAATTCTTCGATTGGCTAACTCTTTTAAACCTTCAAATATCTAATAAATCAGTTTCCCGCTTTAAAAACCATATACTTGACCTAGTCATCTAATAATATCTGCTTGTGTTGTTGTGGTATTTATTTATTTAATTATTTATATATTATTATTATTCTCGACACGTGTTTCGATCACCAAGTGATCATCTTCAGGAGGAAGATTAAACTGTGATCACTTGGTGATCAAAACACGGTTTGGGGTTGGGAAAAACTCCAGTAATATTCATTTAGATAATAATGATTGATTTTTTTTATTCAGTTATTTTTTTATTTTCTTTGCTTTGTTAAATTGATGGCTGTGTATTGCCCTGTGAATGAATAACTGTTGGACAAGAAAGCTATTAATTATTACTCATATCAGCAAAACGTTGAGAAACTCACTCAAAATGAACGACTGTCAAGAATCCCGAAGAACGACAAATATTGTAGAACCTCATCTCGAGTATCTTACTCAAAAAAATGGTGAAGTTTTATAAAAAATCGCAACCTCTTGAAAACGTTTTTATATGTTATATTTTCTGTTGTTGCTGATTCAGTTTCAGATCCTGCTGAAAAATTGTCACTTCAGAAAAAACGCAACTTCCGCATACCTCGCTTTGAGATCGAACGATTACTCGAATTACTGTTGCTATAACGATTTTCAACTTTTCCCGGTACTCTTGGACACATTATGCATTCCAAAATCGAATGAGAGTCAACGATATATCTATTGTAAATAATTCCCTCGTACTCACGTACGTCCCTGAGAACTTTCATACGTGATGAATTTTTCATTACAGTCTGATCCGTTTGATTGATATTCCCACGACCCTGTCTAAGTGATCAATGTATCTAGCAAATGCGAATTCGTCGGAAATTATTTTCATGAGAAAAATTGATTATTCAGTTGGAGTTTATTTTTGTTCATTGTTTGAAATTTAGGTAGATGTGAAGAATATAGAATTACTTTTTCAAACATTATTGTTTTCATTTTTGTTTCTTGATAATATTAAAACTCAAGTTATCAAATACTCTTCTAAAATTTCACCCATTTCTCTTCAATGTTGTTTTTACGGGTATTCATTAAATTTTGACGTTTCGTCACCATCTCAGATATCATTTTGAAGTCTGGTTATTGCTCCTTCTTCGTGAAGTGCACATTAGAACCAATTTAACAGGAAGAAAGAAATCAATGCAATTTTTAAAGTTATTGATTTCTAAGCATTCCAAAAGATTGAGTTTCAAACCTTCCTCTTCCAAATGTGATACTTCTTAGTCGTGATTGATCCCATTCCCCTCTGTCAAAAATGGTTTGCAAATGTGGAAGTGGTCTTCACTTTCCAAAACACTACTACTATGATCTTTCATTCGTTGGGAAAATGTTCTTTCCGTTCAGCCAATGTAAAGTTTTGTGCAAGAACCACAAGTCAACTTACTTATATACATCTATACAAGGAGTTTTATTTTAGTTTACCTGGGATTCTCCTGGTCTCTTGAACAAGGAATATATAAGTTGACTTGTCCTTTCTGCCCAAAAATTTATATTTGGCAAATAAGAAGGACTTTTTTCCAAAGAATGAAAGAAAATAAGAGCAGTTTCTTGAATATGAAGGTCAATTCCACATTTGCAAACTGTGTTTGGCAAAAAGGCATTTCCAGCACGACGGTGATGTATTACATGTTTGAAACTCAATTTCCTGGAATGCTTAGAAATTAATAAGATTAAAAAATTTGGAAATTTCACTGAATGACCAAATTGAACTAAATTATTTCTCTCTGTTGAATTTGTTTTTTAATGTGGAAATTGGTAATTAGTTGAGCGTATCGTGAAATAGATTTTGTATACACTTTGATACAAAATATCAGTATTCCAACTCAAAAACATTCGACTATACAATATTATAAATATGAACCATTGCACAAATTGATCTAATGATGATAAGCAGATAACTCAACAATTAGTTTATTACATGTCTATTCAATGATGCATTTCACTAGTTCGCACTTTCATTGTGAGGCTCTTGCTGTATTCCTCACAAGGAAGAGAACCGGACACCCTGTGAGTGCGGCAAATCCTATATCGGTGAAACTAAGAGGCCATTGAATGTTCGCATTGCCGAGCAGAAGAAACACACACAGCGAGGGGAAACCAGCAAATCAGGAATAGCAGACCCTGTTTGGACCCATCAACATAACATCGATTGGTCCAAAGCTGAGATCATACACACAGAGAAACATTGGTTTAGGAGAAAATTCAAGAAAGCCGCATGCATGTTGTCCAACAACGTATTTAGCTAAAAAAAGCGTAGAGATACGCAACGTATGGAAACCCATCATCAAGCGAAAAATGCCCAACCTCCGCCAAACGGTCATCTACTACTAAACCAGTGAAGCGGAAAATGGATAGCGTGGATAATGAAAGTGAAGTGAGAGTACTCGAAACGACCCATAAATAGTCATCTCTTGGAGGAATCAGTCCAGTCATCACCCGAAGACGATTGTATATAACCACAATCGAAACATCGTAAACTAACGTGGCTTGGAATCTCTTAACTTTATGTGTCAGGGATTTCAAATAATTTTATATATTAGACAATGGAAGTCCGAACTAGTGAAATTCAACAATTTTATTGCCAATCACTGGACCTTCCCCAGTCGGTAGCAACAGCGGGTTACTGTGTAGTATTTGTAGCTGTTCACTGTTCTTGAACACCAGCTTCCCAGACCCCCGTATCATTAACTATATACGTAGGGGTGGCGCCAGCTATTACAGGAGCAACTGGTGGGATCTCAGCTGCCCAATTAGCAGTTTCACTGGTATTCCAGTGAATATCTGGTGGATCCAGAGGAGCAGCAATTTCAGTGGGTTCAACAACTGCTGCAACAGCCTCTTTGGCAGCTTGTTCTTCCTTTTCTACCTCTTTGGGTCCTTGGTAGAAGAATTGATCGACTACAACCTCCCACTTTCAGTTCACATTATTAGGCATTAAACCACCAACACGCATACGTAGAGTAAGGGACTGCTGTTTCCGCCAGTGTTCGTGATGACCGTGAAATGTCGATTAGCCGCCGTTCGCAGCAATTAGGCCTCTGTTACTCCACTACGTAGAAAATTCTTAATTTTGCTCATAAGATACAGCTGGTACAAGAATTGAGGAGACACGACCTCCCACAACGTATAATATTTGGTGAATGGGCGCTGGCTAAGCTGGGCGATAATCCACATTTCCATCGAAAAATTGTGTTCAGCGACGAGGCTCATTTCTGGAGATACGTTAACAAGCGGAATTGCCGGATCTAGAGTGAAGACCTGCCACAAACATTGCTAGAGCTACCGATGTATCCCGAAAAAGTCACTGTTTAGTGTGGATTATGGGTCGGTGGCATCATCGGGCCGTACTTCTTCAAAGACGACAATGGCCGTAACGTTACTGTGAATGGCGAGCGCTACCGTGTGATGATTGACTTTTTTTTGCCCAAAATGGAAGAATTGGACATGCCTGACTTGTGGTTTCAACGAGATGGTGCAATATGTCACACGGCACGCGAAACAATGACCCAATTGAAATCCGCTTTCGGTAAACAGTTTATCTCACGTTTGGGACCCGTCAATTGACCGCCTATATCGTCCTTATGTCAACAGGGATAAACCAGCAACGACTGATGCTCTGAAGGCCAATACTGAACCATTTATACGTGAAATACCGGTCGATATGTTAGAGAGAGTGTGCTAAAATTGGATCTTGCGCATGGGCCACCTAAAGCGGAGTCGCGAACAACATTTGCAGTCAATATCTGGTGGATCCAAAGGAGCTGCACATTTCAGTGACTGCTGCATCATTCTCTTTAGCAGCATGTTCTTCCTTTTCTGCCTCTTCAGTTTCTCTGTAGGACTGAGGATACACTACAAAAACACACTTTTGTCTATTTTCCACTATATTTCTTTATTGCTAGTTTCGGCTATTACACCATTTTCAAAATGGTGTAATAGCCGAAACTAGTCAGCAATGAAGAAATATAGTGGAAAATAGACAAAAGTGTGTTTTTATAGTGTATCCTCAGTGAACATGAATTTCCACAAAATAAACAAGTCGTCAATCTAAGAAGTTCTCTGTAGGAGAATAGATCGACTACAACCTTTCAATTGGTATCGCGTTGAATAGTTCCTCGTAGACGAAGGACCTCACGGCTAATAGTCACCAGAGAAGACCAATACTGTGTGGAGTCTTGTTATTGACAGGAGTAGCAATGTCAACAAATTTCAGAGGAGAATCGGTATTGCATAATGCAATAACTGGAATGTTGACATAAGAAGCTTCAGTAATAGACTGATGATCGAAGGCTGGATCAGTAACAATCAATAAACGAGTTTTTCTGAATGCAGCTTGAATCTGATTTGTGAGCGCACAAGGAATGAATCTTCCTGCTATGGGAGTAGCTTCAGTATGTGGTGCAAATTTGAGAACAGCACGTTGTTCATGAGGACGAGATGAAATGACGAATACTTTATCAGGGTGTCCTATAATTGAAATAGCCCATTTTACGAAAAATAATAATGTGAACTCCGTCAGATCCACGTTTATGGACATACTGTTCCATTTGGAAATTCACATTTGCAGTTCCAAGATGTGTTCCAGCCGCCATCTTGGTAACATCATCTTCTTTGAGAGCAAGCACACCTACTCCTCCCGACATTTGAGTTGCGGAAAACGTGTGAAAATTCCACTGGGAGCATAAGATATCACTGATAGATGTTTTCTGTTTTTTTTCCGAAAGAACCCAAAATTTTATCAAAAAATGTTCCTGTTTCAACGAAAACCTTGTTGTGTTGAAGCTATTTCTTGTTTTTTCCATCGGCATGGTATTAATTTTGCTAAACAACAAGAGTTCGCAAAAGATAATGAACTAAAATTTTATTGCATATACACAGTTGCGATAAGATAGGATAGGAAAAGATCTTAATTTTCCAGTAGGCAACAGGACATTCAATAGGAATAGTCAAAGTACAAGTTGAATCTACATGAAAGAAATAGAAACCTGAATGAAAATAGTTTAAAATTCAGAACATACAATTTGAAATTCGCAACAAAATCTAAAATTCGAAGCGAAAGACTTCAAATGAATTCATAGTCTAGATCAGGGGTCTCCAAACTTTGACGCCTTCGGACCATAATGATTTTTTCAGTTTGTTCCAATTTCTTCCCTTAACTATATTTCTAGACTAGGATAGTCGCAAAGTGCGTGACCTAAACAAACTTACGATTATTTTGCATTTCAAGTATTATTGTGTATTGTGACACTTAACAACATCTAGTGGCGAGTAGTGGTACTATGTACTATCTTTTTCAGCTACCCGCTAGGTGGCATTAGGCCAAATTAAATATTTGGAATTACCGGGTTGATTCGAGAAAGTTCTGGTTCTAGCTAGTGTATTCCGATCACCTCGAGATGGCAGTAATAATTGCATATGAAAAGGCTAGCGGCGCAACTGCGAGTTAGTCTGCGTAGGAAAGGCGAAGGAAGCGAAACTGTCTATTGTGAAACAAAGTAACACCCGTCAATAGAAGTATTTTGATTAGACTTATTGTTTTTAATTGTGATTTGTTAGTATGGAAAAAAGCGAAAAGTCGACAGTGAATGCAGAAGGTTCCAAGAAAAAAGGAACTTCAAGTATTTTGTGATTGAGTCCAGTAATAAGGCGCTATATTTAATTTGAAATGAAACCATAGCTGTTCATTAAACGACACTATGAATCGAAACATCTTCGAAGTTACTCCATGATACAGGAAGATTGCGGAAGGAAAAATTTCAAGCACACTACAGAGACTGGATTTCCCGTCAATTTTGCAATCGAAACTTTAAGTGCTTTGAAGATTAATTTTTATACTCGTTTTTCAGATTTTGATGTCATTGCGAATGAAATTGAGCTTTTTCAAAATCCTTTAGATTCTGAAATTGAAACTCTGGCTCCGGAAGTCCAAATGGAAATTATTGATTTACGGTGCAGTGCTATGCTTAAGAACAAATATTCATCTTTGTTGGAATTTTATAAGAGTCTTCCACTGGAACAATTTGATAATTTGCATAAATTTGCTCGTGGGTTGCTTTCTGTTTTTGGTACTTCTTACTTGTGTGAGAAAACGTTTTCCAAGATGAAGTACATAAAGAATGTTCACAGATCTCAATTAACCGATGAGCATCTTTTGATAATTGGTACAAGTGAAATTGATCCACAACTAC
>WOGP01004995.1:0-13507 GCA_015342065.1 Leptinotarsa undecemlineata
TAATAAAATTTGTATGTAATAAGATCTGTTAAAAAAAATCTGTTTTTCCGTTAATCACATGTCGCCCCCATACGAACGACAACTCTCAGAAGTTGAGAAACTAGTGCGAGCTAAGGACTAACGAGGTCTTACCTTTTAACGTGTGATTCCTTACACCTTCCAAAAACCGAAATAATAAATTAATTTTGATAAACACTATATGAAGTAGGGCAAGTCACCATAGTGAAGAACAATTTTCTTTGAAGATATTACAAAAACATTATAGAAACATGATTATATATCCTACAAATACAAAAGAACTATTACAAATTATATAAAGCGTGGCACCTGAAAACAGTCCTGGAAATAAAAATTTTAATGGCGATATGTTGGAAAATATTGCAGATTTGACAGCTTTGAATCTTCAATACCTCATAAATAAATATACTCTTTCCAATTACGGAAACAACAAACAGGGATCTGATTATCCCTGTTTTCAGTATAATAGCCTTCACGATGTTAGCAAAATACGTCTAGAATAAAAATAATATATGTGAAAATTGTTTAATTTTTATCACAGATACTGAAATAAAAATTTTATGACTTACAATTTTTGTGATGCCCATTGGAGTGGTGGTATCTGGAATACCCTGCAAAAAAAATACAGACTTAAGAACCAATTTTAAAACTATATTTTCGATAAATCCAATATGAAAATGTGCAATGTTACTTGTCCGATTATTGGAGCATTTCAAGACGAGATCATGGAAAAGCTGTCCCATTTGAAGAAAAATAAAGTGATACAATACACACGGTTTCACAAATCAATGAAAACTGTGGCATAATTGCATGAGTGGGGTTTCTGATTGCATCCGCACCCACCATATTATCCAGATCTGATTCCCAGAGACTTTTTCGTGTTCTTAAACCTCGGGAGATTGCTCACTGGAAGGAAATTTAGCGCCGATGAAGGGGTAATCGTCGAAACTGAAGCCTATTTCAAGGCTAAAGTCAAATCCTCCTATAAAAAGGTTTGTATGACCCGTATAATCATTCGAAGGCAACTATATTGTTATAGAAGACCCACCGAAGACTTTCATACAAAGTTCTGAGTTTACTTTTCGAAAATCTTCGAATTTTTACAATTTAATTTAATTTTCGAAATGTGTGTATATGTATTCACAAATAGACTACAAATAAGGAAGTCCATTCTAACAATACAAGAAATAGTACCGATTTTCATGTTCTCTATTGTTAATATGTCGTTTTAGCTACAAGTCGTCACATACTGGGCTAAAATATATTTGAAAAACTTTCAGAAATGCATGGAAATTTACCAATTCAGTAATGGAGTTGACTAATCCTATAGGGGAAAATGAACCTTTGAGAAAAAAAAATATTATTACTACATATTTTTAGAGACCACAGATGGTAAGTAAATACTTTTTCAACTTATTCCAGCTCTTCTTTACTTACATCAGCTCATCAAAACATGTGGTCTCTGCTTGTCATGGAATGGATAAATATTACTGTAAACTTCTAGTAAGATACATCATTTCAATGGGATAAATCAACGCACCTTCTCTAGACTTCAACTCAATACTCCAAAAGAGTAAAGTAAAATCAAATTGTAGCAATAACTTTGTCTTCCCCGACAAGTTCAATAACCAGATCTGTCAGAGCTTGTACTCTTATCATTATTATATTCACCATTTATCAATTTCAAGGTGGGTGTATTTTTTAACGAAATAAGATGACTTCATCGTCGAGCTTTTCATCTTCACATCGTCATCTGAAGTGTTAGAAATACTATTGTGAGATGGGAGAGAAAATAGTCCGCTGTTTATAAATCATACTGGATTGCTAGGAATGTATGTAATCAAATCGAGGAAGTATATGGACGAGTATCATTATAACGAATGATTTGAACTTTTAAAATAGGTTGAGAGAGTACAAAACATCTTGTAACTTTCATGAAGGATCTAGGTACTAACCTTCATTAAACATTTAATCATTAACCAACTTGATTTTGCTTCAAATCCGGATATGGCCGTGTCTAAGTACAAACAATAAATAATATTACCCTCAAGCACATGCTCAACCCACTCCACCATTTAACATCTGAATGTGGATATAATTAAAAGCTAACGTTCGAGCTAAATATCAAGAATAATATACACTTACGTTCAACAACTTAATCTCAAAATAGTAATATTTACTTCGGGTTCTTTTAATAGCATGTAATTAGCTGATAAATCCGACGATAAATTTCACGTTACGAAACTTTCCGACCCACACGTCAATCTGGTATTACAATCGAGAGAATATTCCATAATTGAAAAACGTGCGAGGCTGTCAGGGACGTAATAATTTTTAAAGTAAGCATGTACTTTTACTTTGACTAACACGTGCACCCTGTATTATTCAGACAAATATCTTAGAAGAATATTCACGTCAAAAAATACCAAAGTTTGTTCAAGTGTAGTTGTCCCTCTGCGGTCAGAATTAGTCTAAGGAGTTCCTTGCCTAAAAGTGAAGGGGATGACTGTTTGTCTTGCCTATTGAAGAAGCAATTGAAAAGGATTCTCAGCAAGAAAGAATAATCATTACATATCGCCAAGAAGAAAAAGTGTTGTCCTAAACTCCTAATATTAGAATACAAACCAATCCACAATACAGTAAAAGCGATTGTTCTTGTCAAGGTCATGGTAAGTTTGATATTGGTCTCATAAAGGAACCCTGAGTCATAGAAAACCAATCATAGATGCCTCACGGTAGCCTCCGCAAAGGTCTTGGTAGGTTCAGTGATATTACTGTCGTTGTGCGGCTCCTTCAACCTTCTTGGGGTTCCCCCCATAAAGGTGTACAAGTGAGGGAGGAGCTTTCCTGCAGAGGCAGCCAGTTCCATGCCTTCATTCAAGGCGGAGCTCTTGGAGCCCGGCGTAGGAAGTGCCCTTGCTGTTGTAGGTGATCTTCTAGGTCCAGTGTCATTCCAAGCGGTAGATTGGAGTTCCCCTCACTCTACGTATTTCTGCCACAGACCAGGGGTCCTGCGACCCCGTCCGTAAGGCCGCATTGACTTCCCGGACAGGGCCTCCAGGGTTCCCCTATCAGCCACCTGGGGACAACGCGTCCGATAGATAGCCCCACCCACGGGGAGAGAATCCAAAATGATGGCGATGACATATTTCCCCACAAAAAAGTCATCTAGGGGTACGTACCCAAGGCGGTATGTTGTAAAGCTTTTATTGCACGGCGTTTACAGATCGATATCGAATCTTTAGGCTTTAGGCAGTCTTGTTTGGCCTCGATATTCGTAAATTGAGTCTTCTGTCAATCCAATAGATGACTCCTTCGAAAAGAGGAATGTGATCGCCTTCACTTTCAGTCCTGCCTTACAAGCTTAGTTGAGCCGAGCACCACTGATGATACCTCAGGGGTCGAAATGGCGCTGTCTGGTGTTGGACCATGAGATTATCCAGAGAGGATATTATTTCATTACAGCTTCAAGTAAATTGTTCCTAAAGTATTTCTTCGGGAAATAAAAATGTCGCAAGTACTATTTGGCAAGTTATTTTTTAAAGAAATCGCTTAATGTTGACTTCGTCGCGAACCGCCAACTCTGCAACATAAGCTGAATTACTTTTATCGATTATTAATCAAAACCCACGCCAATTCCTTCCGTTTCTGAGAGCATGAATAAAACATTGAGGCTACGTTACATTCATCAGGTGAATGGCTAAGTCCAAAAGTCGAAAAAACTGCAACGATAGCCCGCCCTACTTTTTTCTCGATCGAACTGGTGGTGTACGTTCATTCATCGATTGTTTTTATTGTATACAAAATAGTAAAATAGAATCGAATGTATAGTCGAGTCAATAAAGTCTTTTTTATCGGTACTCCTCCAAAATGTCTTAGCTTTTGATGACTTTTTCCATTTGTTCTGTACATTATTTAAAATTTTAATCGTTTGAAGCGTGAAATTATTTATGTATATTGTTTAAACAGTAAAATAAAGAGTAATACATCACATATATAACAATTTGTTCGGGGCTTCACAAGGCTTATCAATGGGTGGTTTCCACATTCATTTTATTATCATATTTATGACTTGCTATAAATAGCTATTTACATGTGTTGTTCTATTCATATAAAAGTTGGTTAACACATAAAAGTAAGACATACCTAGTGGAAAAACAAAAAAGACAAATAGTATTGATAGGATCAAATATACCCACTCACTCTGGACCTAACCTAACCTAACCTTCCAAAAATTCCAAGGTACTTCACTGAGTCAGCAAGTAGCCTCTAAGAGTTCTCCAATATCAGGGACTCGTATTCTGGTAGGTATTTTTCATATGAAGTGAACGATCTGAACGATTATTTTTAGAACAACTAATATTTCAATGAACCATCTTTGAATAAATTAATGGATGTAGCTGTTAATATGTGGTAGGAGATCATAATGAAAAGAGAATTGAAAATTTATATGTTTTCTTACCACTTTTAATTAAAAGTTGTAAAAAACATAGAAATTTTGATTTCTCTTTTCATTAGAACCATCTTTAATTATGTCTCAGGTCTTTCGTATGTATTCCCTTCATGAAAAACGACGGTATCAACCGCGAATGAAAGTATAGTACTACAGAAACCTATTCTGATTGAGTCATTCGAGTATATAGTAAATAATATGGGCTCCAAGACCGTCCCTTGAGGCACATCAAAGGTTACCATTCTGGCGGTACTCATACAGCCATTTATTTGGAAATTCCTTTGGGAACTGGTCTGATAACTTCCAAAAAGTTTCGAAATTCTTATTTTTTTAGTTGTTACAGAGGATCTTATTGTTGAAGGTATCAAAGGTTTTTGCCAAATCAAGAAGTACGTCTGTACACAGTTTGAAATTATCCACAGATTAGTGAATTTCAGATGCCAATGTTCCTGAAAAAAAATTGATTTTACAAAATAAAATTATTTATTTCCGAGTAACCCATCGACCTCGTTTTCATATTTCTTTAAAAATTTGCATGTTAACGATATAGGCCGATATATTTCAGTACATTACGTTTTTCTCGATTTATGTAACGATTTGATAACACAAGTGGTATTTTGCCACTGTTAGCCATCATTGATTATGAAACGAATTCGTTCTGGAATATATTTAAACATTGATTTTAGGATTTCATTCATTGTTTGGTGTACGCAACAGATTTTTTATCTTTCATTTCAGAGATCAGTCTTTTGAATTCATGTACATTTGAAGATCCTACAAATATGATGGGCCTATGCAACTTTTTGCCTGAATACTGCTTCTTATATTTTTGTATTGAGCCGCCAGTTTTTTTACTGAGTAACTGTTTCCAACTGAGGCGTTGTTCACAAGTGAATTCTTTTGGATTTTGAAAAGGCAAAAGAATCATTTTCTAAAATATCAACCATCTAAAGAAAGCTGAGTATAGAAATTTATTTTTTTCCATTGTTTATTCATTTTATACAAAAAGTGTATGAATACAAGTTGCTGACTATTTGGACTCCCCAGTGATTTATACTACACAATAACTTTTCGGAGTGCCTGCCGCAGTAGCAGATGAAATGTATGATACTTCGGGTTCCACACAACCAATGGTAAAGGACATAACTGTTTTGTTCCTGCCCTAAATTGTTTTTGATTATTTCAGTCAGTATAAAAAAATTAAACGCTGTTGTTACTACAAAATGGAAAACTTATTGAAACTGGTACTTTACTTAAGAATTGTCAGTATATTTCTTATCTCATTCCATAGAAACCTGATGGGACGCTACTAACAGTAGCGTTTTTTTTAATCATTGAAATCGAAGTCAGTCTTGAGGACCACCGAAAATTGTCAGATTCATTTCAATTAATCATAACGTGAAGTGCCCAGTTTTTACATGCGATTTTGTGCAGCAGTAAAGCGAAAAATAAAGAGAAATCAAAGTTAAAGCTGTTTTTGAAGGCTTCTGAAAATTTCCTATTTTACATATTCATTGACGCGACTAGTACGAACACAAGTAGGCCAGATAGATCTTTGTTGGCGATTTCTTCATCGCGCTGCGTAAATAAACAGTCTGATGAAACTGATTTTGGTTTGACCCGGAATAGAACATTTATAAAACAAGCCGCGGCAGGGATTGTAACGCTATAATAAATGTTATTGTTAAAACTCGTGTCGCTTGTCGTGAAATTGATTATGAATGAATGATAACTTATGTAATTGCTTGTTGGCGGGTTTTACTTTATCTTCGGGCTCAGAGATCACAGGCAGCAATAGCTGTTGGAAATAGCTTTAAAAATTTTCATGCAATTGTTGAACAGGCGGTTTTATAAACGATACATTGACAAATTTAGAATTTATAAAACATGATGTGCCTCAGGGCGCTGTCCTAGGCCCGATGTTATGTATAGTTTATATAAAGGGAATATTTATCAACGTATTCCTGTAACATCGCTGGTATTGTAGATTATAACCAAAAGCCAATTTAATGATGTGGCATCATCTGTTATCGAACCATTCTTTGAATAAGATAACAAATGCCTGTATTGTAGATAACTGCGCTGGTATTGGAAATAACAATGCTTGTATTATAGATGACACCGCTAGTATTATTGTATAATACTAATAACCGCGCATAATAATAACCGCATAATAACCGCGTGTATTGTATTTAGTACAACCGCTTGTATTGCCAATTAGGATCATCTGTTATCGAACCGTCCCTCGATTTAGATAAAAACCGCTTGTATTAGAGATAACAATGCTTGGATTGTAAAGGAAACCCACTTGTATTTTATTCAGTACAACTGCTCATATTATATTTGATAATATTTGCACTTCATGAGAAGTGGAAATAGACAATATATCATAAATGCCAATTAAATGCTATTGGATCAGATGTCATTCCTTGAATCATTCTGAACAATTCCTTGATTTTAATCCACCACGCAACCACGCTTGTATTGTGACTAACCACGCTTGTATTGTGGATACAACGCTCGTATTGTTGATGACAACCGCTTGTAGGTATTGTATGCAGTACAACCGCTTGTATTGTATTTAGTAATATTGCCTACCTCAGTAGAAGTGACATCGGATACTACCAAATGCCGATTAAATGCTGAGCCATTATCTGTTATCGAACCATTTATCGATTGAGATATCAACCGCTTGTATTGTGAACAACAACGCTTGTATTGTAGATGACAAGGCTTGTATTTTTTATGAAAACTTTTTGGTTTCAATTCGAAACAACCGCTTGTATTGTATTTAGTATTATTGTCTACTTCAGGATAAGTGAAAGCAGACCCCACCAGATGTCAATTAAATGTTGTGGTATATCTATTATCGAACCATTTATCGATTGAGATATCAACCGCTTGTATTGTATACAACAACGCTTGTATTGTAGATGACAAGGCTTGTATTTTTTCTAAAAACTTTTTGGTTTGTATTCAAAACAACCGGTTGTATTGTATTAAGTCTACTTCAGGATTAGTGAAAGCAGATACCACCAGATGGCAATTAAATGTTGTGGTATATCTGTTTTCAAACCATTTATCGATTTAGATAACAACCACTTGGATTGTAGATAACAACGGTTATATTGTAAATAACAATGCATGTATTGCAAATAACAACGATTGTATTGTAGATGACAACGATTGTAATGTATATAACAACGGATTGTGTTGTATTCATAACAACCGGTTGTATTCTATAATGTACAAGTACTTGTATTGTGTTCAGTAATATTTTCTATATCAGGAGAAGTGACAAATGACAACTGAATACTAACATCTATTATCGAACCGTTCCTCGATTTAGATAACAAAATATTGTATTGGAGATAACGACCCTTGTATTTCAGATAACAACGCTTGTATTTTAGATAAAACCGCTTGTATTTTATTTAGAACAACCACTTGTGATGTTTTCAGAAATATTGTCTACTTCACAGGAGAAATGAAAGCAGACACTACCAAATGCCAATCAATTGCTGTGAGACCATCTGTTTTCCGGCCATTCCTCGACTTAGATAACAAACGCCTCCGACAAAGTCATGAATGGGGTCCAGAACAACGATCAGACCGCAGAATAGGAGGTAAAGAACAACTCATAGTCATGCAATCGGACGCATATCTAACAGGTGATACAGGTGATGGAATTCCAGCCGATGATTCCCATGGTTTGTGATCTCCAGACATGAGTAACTTAAAAATTCTCGAGGTATTACCCACGAGGCAGATGAATCACTCGTCAACTCGAACGGTTTAATAAAAGAACATCCGTAAAGTGCACTACTGATGGCGATGTGAATGGAAAATGAGACTCGAGGAATTTGTGAAGATGTGAATCTACACAGGCGTCGACCGGGGAACCAATTGTTTCAATTACAATGTTAGTGATGTTTTATGTTCCCCACTGAAATCGGCAGAGAAACTAGAATCATGAATACCAAAGAGGCGCCCAGAATAAAGGTTTTCATGTCTGGCGTTTCGTCTATTACTGCGGTAGACATTATCGAAGGTGAGGCCAGTATTTGACTCTGGTTTTATATTATTATTATCAGTGGTCTTGACTGGATCACCTGACCTTGACAGGTAGACAGATTTTATTATTGTTCATTGCCTCTTATTTTCTATTGAAATTATCCCTGTATTTTGAATTTCTATTGCATCTCTATATGCTCTTGTATAGTAATTTTGAGCTTCAACGAGTATTAATGTATCTGTTGAGAGCTACAGCTGATTTGTTAGTTTGTCCGAGTTGACAATTTCTCCTGGGTACTTACCTAAACTTTTTTTAGTGGTTCAAATGTAGACAGACCCACAGCTACAAGAAATCCTGCTGAAGATTCTCTGGGGGTCCTCAGCTGACTTTAAACTTTGTGTGATAATATCTACCGCAGTAATTGACGAAACGTCAGACATAAAAACCTGCAGAAACAACCAGAAAATAGCTTTCACACAATTTTGCTTCGTTTATTTATCAAATTCTGGAAAATTATCAACCCTAAAAAAAGTGATAAACATTGACTTCTTCACAGAAACTGTCTTTCAAAGAACAATTTCCAATTAGAAGAGAAACCAAAGAGTACAAAAACGACAAGAATAGTAATTTCGATATCACAAACATTCCAAAAAACACAGCTTATGGTGACAAACAAAAAAATTTTACCCACCATTGAAAAATGGGGGTGAAGTGTAGGGCATGGATTTCATATTTGAATTGGATCCCCTCGAAACAAAAACTGAGGTTTTTCTCGATTATTTTTGGATTTTTTCACCTTCCGCAATTTGAAAAATCAAGGAACAAAACAAACCGAAGAAAAACCGCGAAATTCATTGGATTTTATTCAAGTCTGAAAACTCAGGAAGATATTTAACTCTTCAAAACGTAAAGATAAGAGTCTGTAGAATGTCTAAGTTCTATTTTTTTGACAAGCAAACTCTTGAATACAACAAGTTACAGATAAATAGAACTTCGTCTATAATGATTTTTTAAGATATTTAACTCTTCAAAACGTAAAGATAAAGAGTCTGTAGAATGTCTAAGTTCTATTTTTTTGACAAGCAAACTCTTGAATACAACAAGTTACAGATAAATAGAACGTCGTCTATAATGATTTTTTAATTGTTTAGAGTGAGGAAGGTGAAAGAAGAAAAAAAAGGTCGATTTTGTCCAAAAAATAATGGCTCTCGTTCAATATAAAAATTGGGGTATTCTTGGTAACGGATATATCCATTTCACGTTACGTTTTATTTGTTTTCTGAAGTTTTATATCTCATATTTAATGATGATCTCCAATGACGCAGTAACGTCTACATTTTTCTATTAATAAAATTTTTGTTCCCCATAGTCCGCCAAAGTTCTAAATATTCTCTCAGAAAAATGTTGGTAATATCTATTACATCCTCATTCCGCATATTATTCTACAATCTATGAATTATGCACACCCATTTTTATTTCAGTTAGTTGCCACACAAAACTCGCCCCTTTTACATAATTTACCTGATAGTATATTTAGTCTTGCCTGAGAGTAAAAGAAAGAAAGCAACATGGTGGTCTCAAGCAAGTGGCACTGCAATTCATCCACAAAGTTACTGAGATATTTTTACCCGCCATGAAATAGTTGACTTGCGACAAAGAACTTCAAAAAAGGCGGCAGAGGCTGTTTGATAAATTGCGTTATCAGGCGTTGGACTGGGGGTATTATTATAAATTTTCCAATGATATATTCTGTATGATGCGAAGGTAATTGAAATATCGTGAAAAATTGACCCCTTCCTCCCTGTAAATCAGAAACGGACGTGTAATCGAAAATTTCAAAAAACACGTCAATTTTTGTTTCTAGGGGGACTAATTCTTATATAGGAATCATCCCTGAAACTTCACCCCCCGCGGTCAGCAACTACCCCCCCCCTATTTGTTTCAATCTTTTGAACCCTTTTCTTGTGTCTTCGGCGCTTATGTTTCCCGCGGTGGTGAAAGAAAGAAGATGCTCCGTGAACCGCACACTTGAATGAGTCATACCGTATAAATGAACGGGTTTCACATTGGGGCACTCCTGCAGGAAAGGAGTGTCCACGATCTGCGTGCCGTAGACCGGACCTTGAACGTGTTACTGGCGTTTTTCTGAAAACTGTAGCGATTTCAGAAACGACACGATACTGAAAAATCCCTGAAAAAGGTAGGTAGTTGTATATAATGTACAGGTTGTGTCAAAACCACGTTCAAAAACAATATACAGTCATAACGGGGCAAGAAGTCAAGGTCAGACAAAATTTTCAATAGTTTTTGATAAGACAGACAAGAAAGACAGACAGTAGAGCATGAGAAAGACAACAAAAAAGGAGGTATGGTGGTACCTCGTTTGATAAATAATTCAATCCTCTATACAACACAGTTTCATTTTTGGGACTCGGTTCAACCATTTTTGAGAAATTGGCAGTTTTAGAAACCTGCAATCGAACGATAAATAACACAATTGAAAAAAATATTCAAAACTCACCCCAGTTCATTTCAACAAATATCTAAAATGTTTACCATTAATTTTCTGAAGACTGTTTACAAATTTATTTCTCACATTATGAAACGTTCTTGGGTTAATTTTATATGAAGTAACTTTTTTTCTGTCCAAGAGTTCTGTGGTTGTATATCGTACAGTACAGATGTCACGTATGCTACCAAAAATGTCTAAAGGCGTCATCTGTATTTGTAGAGTAGCGAGGGTGAATGTAAGCCCATAGCACTTGGGCCACATATGACCCATTGTACATCCTCCCGAGTAGTTTTCCTCCTAGGTCATCGTCCATCCTGTCCTTCCCAGGAAAGCGGACAGGTCATTTGAAGACATCTCCTTTAATCTGCAGGTGTAGGCCGAGACTCGCCGAACACACACTCTCTTATTGTCGATAACTCCGGACACTCGCATAAGAAGAGGTGTGCCCACTAGGTGGAGGTGTTTCCTTAGTTGACAGTGGCCAGTCAGAAATCCTCCTGTTAAGTGTACATTTTTCCTGGTCATCGCCAGATATTTCTTCGGCGCCAGCTTCCCAGGATCATCCAGGATGATCCTGGCACCCTCCCATCTTATTAGGAATTTAGTATGGGTTTAACATTTGGCTAGTTCCGCAATTGTCGAAGTCATTAGGCCGTAGGTGCCACTAGGTCCTAAAATTCTTAATCCAGCCGCTTCCTTGGCTAAAGAGAGCGATTACCTTTACTCCTGTCGTGCCCTTTAATCCACCTCAGGATAATTTTATTATATTAATCTTGGTGGCAATCTAGTACTAGCCCTGAGGGAATATGTTGTCTGTTCAACGCTACTAGGACTTGTCTGCTGTCATTGCAGATTTTTCTGTTTTATTTGTCTTTTTTAGAGTTTATAAAACACAAACCTGGACACTTTGGACCTAACCTAACCTATAGTGGTCGTTACCAAAATCATATTACATTTATGAAAATATTTTGTTTTTCATACCACTCTTTGAAAATTGAGAATTGATTATTTTTATTATTCAGCAAATTTGTAGTGACACTGGTTGATTAGGAAGTCCAAATGAATACTCTATAATGTCATATGGCATTATAGCATATTCTAGAGGGTGTTTCATTGCCATGTCTTCAAAATCCTAGGCCAAATTCAGTACCCAACGACAAAAGGAATTTTGACATCTGTTGAGTTTTCAAACGATTTATTTTTTATTATTTATTGCAAACAATTTTAAATTCTGAACTTCCTCATATTAGTTTTTTAAATTTAAAAACATATTTTCTATCACAGGTTATATTATGTCTGTTTTTGAATTTTCTAGAGACATTTGGTTCAAAGTTATCAACGAATTGAGAGAAACAAAACAATTCTCAAAGAATTCTTGTAAAGTATCGCTGTCAAAAAAATCAAATGTAACACTTTAGACATTTTCTCTGATATTCTGGAATATATTGTACACTTTCCTCTTATCCCGTAAAATTATGAGCTTTCATTTCAAAGCGTCATAAAGTATACACAGCGTTTACTATTTGTCGCAAGCTTTGTATAATATCTACGATGGCAAAAGTGTATAATAATATCGTTATTTGTGACCGTATTAATATCAATGTCCCCTGTCTCAACACTATATGTGTCATTTCACACCCGCACGAGAAAACACTTTAAACCGATTACCATAAGCCGCATTAGCAAAGAGTTCCACTCCAGTAATTTCTTAGAGGTATTTATTATACTAATTCGGAAATTAGCCGTGAACGATACATAGCTGGCAGATTGCAAAATTATCGACGGCATATTGAATGCAAACGTGGTTTAATGATTTCGTAACAGTTCAATGACAATTGACCGCCCCAAAAGCTTAGATTCATCATAAGTACATCATCTTAGTGGTAACAATTAAACCCGAAATTTGTTAATTATACACATGCCCTAAATTCCATAGTTCTATTCCCGTTTTGTTATGGCAAACTTAAAAAAAATTAAGATTCTTGGCTTGGCCTGAAATCGAACCCGAGACCTTTTGAACAATAAAAGTTCTACTACACCACCACACCCTGTATATGTCAAGAATTAGGAGTCTTTATGTGTTGCGTTTTCCTTTTTTGCAAGTTTTTCAGGAAAATGCCTATTTTGGGCTTGTACGAGTAGCATGTGATTTTACATGTTTTGATAGATAGATAATTTATTTCACCACGTTACATAGCAAAATGTTTGTAGCAAGTCAGAAAATACTGTAATGAATTAAAGAATTAACTGTCTATACAGTTATTTGCTGCATTGTTGTGAAATTATTCAAAATCCTCAATCTCGAGTCTTCCACATTTTCTATCTCTCTGCCAGCGTAAATCTTATTTTTCAATGTCCCCCATAGAAAATAGTTCAAAATAGTAAGATCTGGTGATCTTGCAGACCATCTTATTGTCTCATTATTTGTCTCGAATTCGAACATTTATTGCAGAATTATTTTATGTATATAAATTTCTTACTTCATTTCAATTTTCATTATAATTATAGT
>WOGP01004996.1:0-13507 GCA_015342065.1 Leptinotarsa undecemlineata
AGTCGACAAAAACGGCATACGATAAATTTATTAAGGAATCCGACAATAAAATCAGAGATAGCTGGAGGCTGATCAATTTTGAAAAAGGCAAAGCAGCATTTTAAGTTGCAACTGACGTGATCACACCATATGAATTCAATTCATATTTTACCACCATTTCAGAAACCATAGTGAGTCAACTACCATACAAAGTTAAACTCTTCGAAATCACTTGATAATGTTCTTAAACCTATCTTATCTGGATCCTTTTTTTTTCGAACCCATCACTTCATCTGAAGTTTTCAATGCTATAAATGAGCTAAAAAACTCGAATTGCCTAGATGTGTACAATCTTAATAGTAAAATCATAAAGGAAACATATCTGTGCATGTTTATTACGTTTATTTACAATTCTTGTATTAGCGGAGGATATTTCCCAAACAAATTCAAAATCAGTAAAGTCATTCCAGTTTTCAAAAAAGGCGATGAAAATCTTACTGAAAACTACCGTCCCATTTCTATCGTTCCCATTTTTGGAAAAATGTTCGAGATAATCCTAAAAAAAAAGGGTTATACCTCTATTTTGAAGGAAACACCAACCTATACGGTTTCCGAAAGTCCTGCTAGATTGTTCAAGCAGTAGCACGGGTTGTGAGGGATATGGTTGATGGTTTTGAAAAGGGTCATCTTAGTGCTGTGACACTTTGTGATTTTAGTAAA
This sequence comes from Leptinotarsa undecemlineata, assembly GCA_015342065.1. Lineage (NCBI taxonomy): Eukaryota > Metazoa > Arthropoda > Insecta > Coleoptera > Chrysomelidae > Leptinotarsa > Leptinotarsa undecemlineata. The sequence goes on from WOGP01004996.1 coordinate 700, forward strand.
GCATTCGACTGCGTTTCTCATGCAAATTTGTAACATAAACGGGAAGAATATGGAGTCAGAGGTGTAGCACTATCACTTTTTTCATAGTATTTAATGAATAGAAAACAGCTCAATGATTTAGGCAATAACAGAATATCTGATCTACAGCCGATTGAGCTCGGAGTTCCTCAAGGGTATGTGCTGGGGCGTCTTATTTTCATAATCAACGATCTCGTCTATGATTTATTACCTCACACATGTGTCATTTATGCAGACGACACGTAGATCCTGTGTTCTGACAATAACGGTCAGAATCTGCTCGCAGCCATGGAACTTGCCGAAAGGCAAGCTGAATCGTGGTTCAATTGAAATCTACTGAAACTTAATAACGAAAAAACACAAAAACTAATTTTCCCGACTAATAATAATATTTCTGTGAGCAAAACTGTAAGTTTACTGGGAATTACCCTTGACGATGCTATGAACTGGTCACCTCATATAGAGTTATTTAACCAGAAGCTCTCGAAATATTTATTTTTACTTCGACAATTGAGAAACTTCGTTAACAAAGAGACTCTTATTTCAGCTTATTATGTATTTTTTCATTCTCACGTTAGCTATGGAACTCTACTCTAGGGTTACTCCTCCAATGTCAGAAAAGTGTTTACGCTTCAAAAGCGTGCAATTAGAATTATTTTGAACGTAGGTTTCTGTGATTCATGCAGGCAATTTTTCAAACGACTAGCCATTATGACGGTACCATCTATATATCAGACACTTCTGGAAATACATAAGAACATACATACATACAAGATAAATAATTGATCAACTCCCAATTTTATGGGTATAACACTCGCGGAGCTAACTTTTTGAGACCTCACCGGTTCAATTTACAAAAATCCTCTGAGAACTCATTCTAGGTTAATCTTTATAATATTCTGCCATCTAGTAGCATAAGTTTACCCTTGCCAAGTTTCAAGAAGCGCGTCAAGGGCTATCTAATGAAACAAAGGTTTTATATTACGAAGGAATATAATGCCACATCAGTGCTTGAAGAATTTTTATAATATACTATGTTTATTATTTAATGTTTACTTTCTTTGTGAAATTTTATGTACATTTTATTCAATTACTTTTCTGTATATTATGTTTTTTCTCTATAGTTTACTGTTACTGGTGTATGTTCAGTTATGATGTTCATTTACATGCTGTACCGCCAACTTGCTTCTAATGTACCTTTTTACACCGTAGTGAAATAAATATCTATCTATCTTTACTTCTGTCGTGCTCTTCAACCCACCTCAGGATAATGTTATTATCTACCTAGGCTTTGGCTAAATTTGTTGACATTCTAGTACTAGCTGGTTATTTCTTTTGTGACGATTGGGATACCAACCAGTTCTGTTCAGACCACGCTAGTATTTTTTTCATATTCCACACTTATTCCTTAGGCTCTTGACCTGGAGTACACTCCACATCCTGAGACTCCTTTGGTTTTTGAGCCGTCTGTATAGTTGCGTATTGCATTTGTAGCATCCGACTCTGTGTTTTGTTTTATTTGTATTTTGTAGGATTTATTAAACACATACCTGGGTTCCACCGGTTACCTGCAGCAGAAGTTGCGCAGTAAGAGCTTTCCACCAGGCCCAGCCTAAATTGACCCATTCCTACTTCGTGGTTCATACCAGCCATGCGTAATCGTACCATAGTAATTAACGCAACCTCCTTAACGTATAGGTCTAGAGGGGTCAGACTCCTAAATAATTCCATTGCCGCGGTTGCTGTTGTTCTCAGGGCTCCTGTGATATTTAAATAAGCAAGTCGCTGTATTTGATATGATTTTTGGATGACTGTTGCTTGTAGAACTTTCGGTCCCCATGAAATGGCTCCATATGTTAAAATAGGTCTTATTATTGCAGTGTATATCTATGCGACCAGATATCCTTTATTTGCTCTACTCTGTAGGTTAGAGTTCTATGTTAGCGTCGTGTCGAGGATAGTAACAAAGTATTTCACAAAGTTGTCTTTAATTCACGAGTGGAAAATTATTTGATCTCGTTTTATGAATGGAATCAAAAATGTCATAATTTTCTGGAATCTTTTGAAAGAATCACGCCTACAAAAATACTAATTGGATTTGGAAAAATATTAAATTATAATATACTGTAATCTTTATATGTATGTATGTTCATGTATGGATATTTTTATGTATAAACATGTGTTCATGGAATAGGGAATTTGAAAGAAAGCACATGCTGCGTCAGTAAAACATGCAATAAAACACAAACTCTTATATGTATAGCAACCTTTTCTTGTACAAGTGAGACAGAGAGAGATTTTGTTTGATTAGTGAGAGCTCTTGTTTCATTGATAGTTATATATTATCTGAATGTTATTCATTGAAAAATTTTCATTATTCCAATCCCTTAATATTGAATGAATATTTGTTTTCAGAACTAACAAACCATTCTAAATCCCTAAGGAAGGGTTTAAAAGTAATTTGTCATTAATAGGTTAGGTTATAATGGAACAATAACCAAATAATTTTCGTCACTTTATCGATCTATTTCGAACTGATGAGGTATATGTTTTCTTTCGTAGTCCCAACTGGATATACTTTCATTCTTCTGGTATTATGTGATTGTATCTTAAACAATAAATCAAAATACAATTGAATAATCGATTGATTGAAATTAATTTCTGAATATTTTCTGAGGGTACTGTTTGATCTGTATCATCTTACTCAGGATACTCCTCTGTGGAAACCATTTTCTCGTTATGATATTGTCCGAAGTTATAGGAAGTTGGTCCAGTTCCCACTTGAGAAAAACATTTTGTGGTAACCTTGAGAGTGCCCTGATGATACCTAACGCCGTTTCGTTAGGTAGAACCGAAATTTTCATGTGTGATCCCAGTGTGAAGAAAATCACTCCATCTTTTGAGTTATCCATGTAGTCTTGTAAATCCTGTGAAATAAAATAGATGTGAAGTTGACAAAAAAGTATTTATATATCTTTGATTGTTGATAATATTCTCATTTCATATTCACAATTCAATTAGATAGGATGATGAAAATGAAAGTCATCACAAACGGTGCGTAAGATGGCGGTAGAACTGAGGGTTAGGGTTTTTGACAGTTCAAAATTTTTTAGAAAGGTCAAAAAGTTTTGAGACTGGATACCTCACGATTTGAACTATCAACAGAAATTGTGACGTTTCGATGGTCTTCTTTGCTTTTGTGCAAGCAAAACGATCCTTTTTTGGATCTGAATGGATCCTCTACGACAACAGGATACCTTCAGGGCAGTGGTTGGACACCAACGAGGCACCCGTGTACTATTCGAAGGCAAAAACCCACCAACTGAAGACCATGGTTAGTGTATGATGAACAGGTGCTTGTGTGATTCACTATAAGCAGAACAAACCATCACAGAAGAGTCATACCGTAAAGAAATCAACGACATGAATTGCATACGCAGCATTCCGCACGTTTCACAATCAACAGTCCAAAGTTCTGCCCCAGTCAACATACTCTTCTGACCTCTGTCCAATCGACTATCATCTTTTCAAGCACTTCGATAACTTTTTTCCGGTGCTCATTCCGATTGAATTGAATAAGTATTCACTTAAATATTATAGTTTGAAGTAGACTCATAAAAAAATTACGAAACTTCTGAAACAACTCAATAAAAGAAAGTTTGATATCCAATATTAACATTTTGGCGAAGCAGACAAGTGAATAACGATAGAAATTCAATACCTACCAATACCAATACTCACTTTGGGTAACGGCTCTGCATCTTCCACATGGATTCCTCCAACACTTACGATATTTGGCAACTTAGGCCTTGGTGACTCGAAAACTGGATGCGAATTTACGAAAACCAGAGCTATGTTGGACCTCAAGTCATCCACAGTGGGCACATTTTCAAAATGATCCTGCAGAATCCTCTTCTGCTGTATCGCGTTGTACTGCAAGCAAGCAAATATGAACCAAGAGTAAACAACGTTTTCCAGTCTTTCCAAAAAACCCATTTCGTCAGTGAAAGCTGTTCCGGAACCTGGCACATAAGCAGCGGGTTCAGGATTATTCAAAATATAATTGATGAAGTTCTGAGTACCGAAGGATGCAGTAAGGATGATAGGCGCCTTGAAGATGTGGCCAAAATATAATTCAGCGTCTTTGCAGAAGGAATCCATTATTATCAGGTCAAAATTTTGTCCAGACTCGACGAGTTGTTGGATCTTGGGATGGGATAACGTTTTGGATGTGAAGTAAGATATCATTTGTAGCACATAGTACATGTTGTGGTAAGGGCTTCTTTCCATTTCCAAGTAGACTCCATCATGATCTATCAAATAATGAATGTATGATGTTAGGAAAGCAACTAAGTAGTATCGAACATTTTTTGAAGTGTTGTATTAGGAAAAATGAACACTGGATTCAAGGATATAAGGCTTCTATTATTTCTGTGGAAATCTATATTTATGAATGCGAAAGAATCCACTATATTGCTTTGCTAATGACGGAACACTTGTTCTGTCATTCCATTTGGATTCCAGGACATCGGCGGCGAATGTATATCTCCACCGGCAGCAGGAGGTAGCATATCTCAATGATAATCTAGAAGTATTTTCGAAGGGGGGTAGCAATTATCATGTTCAACTCAATGCCACAAAAAACACAGGCATCGGTTTTCTCCAAAAAGATAAATGCCTCCCAGATATAATCAATTCCACTTTCTGCTTCGATGCGAGTTTGTGGGGGGTTGAAATGGACGCCAATATACCTTGGCACAATAATAACGCTGGGATTGCAGAGGCAGCTTTCTAAAAGTTTGGAACACGGTTCCGAACCAGAAAACTGTATAAACCTCAACAATTTTTGATGCTTCATAAAGCTCAGATTATACCTTCTTTGGAGTTTTGTTCTCATGTATGGATCTCCACCCCCCAAGCATACCCTCAAACTGCTGGATTGCATCCAGAAAAGAGACTTCCACCTGATTGGAGACACGAACATTACTTGCAACCTTGATAGTCTGAAACATCAAAGAAAGATTGGACGTCTCTCTTCTATAGATACTTTCACAGAAGTGTTCAAGTGAGTTGGCATCTTTGATTCTACCAGCGGTACATATCAGAAATACTTGACGGACTGTGGCTGTGCTCGTTTCGAGGTTCAACTCAGTACACCTCGAATTTTGAAGTTCAAGAACTCATTCATTTGGAGAACTGCGTTTTTGTGGAGTAAACTATTTGAGAAAGTTTTTCCAAAAGGATTTAATCTCCAGCGATTCAAATTCAATGTGAATCTTTACTTTCGCTCAGGCACTGCTCTAAGAGCGCCTTGGGAATTTTCCTGTGATGCTTCTGTTTCTGTTTCTTCATTTTTCGGATGAAATCATCAGCCATCAACACCTCTCCCTCTATCTCTCTCTCTTGCCGACTACAGTAATATAGGAAACGTAACTCTCTCTCTCTCTCTGTCTTCCTCTCAACTTCCGTTCGCCTCTCCCGATCAGGCTTTTTGTAACGCTTTTATCACGCATTTACCAGATTACTCCGCAAGTCAAGCGTGCCTAAAGAAGTTCAATTCATGTAATGAGGTTTATATTTTGAAATACGGATGATACCTCTATATGTGACCGATTCTAGAATGAAATAATGATTTGATTTTTGCGCTAACATCCTGAAAGACGTGATTGCAGGCGTGTTTTTTCATTCAACTTATTGGCTTCGACAGAGTAGTTGGTTAATTTTCATATCTAGCCAAGAGATGCCTGTATACCCTCAGTCCACTCTTTCATATTTATATCGCAGACGATAAAACTTTTCTCTTGTATCAACAAAATAATTTCAGTTCAATTCTACGCTTCAACCAATCAGACATAAAGGTAGACTACCGTCTATTTTTGCATATTAAAATGCAAATTGTATTTTCGTTTAATTTGTTTTCATGCATGACCATTATTATCATCATAATGATAACTCACCGTCTAATCCCTCCAGGAAACCATCCAAATATATGTCGGTATAATTCGAGATGGGTTTTTTGAGCGGATAGGCGCTGACCATAGTAACCTCATGACCTCTTTTGGCTAATTCTCTCAGAATGATAGATCCAAAAATGTGATGACTTTTACCCGGATGACTGTAGATTCCCAAAATCTTTTTCGATTTGGAAGTTACGATAACCGTGAATATCAGTATTATTATCAGCTTCATAACTAGATTGATAATGATTGCCAAGAGACAACGTTATGAATTATCTTGGAGGTCAAATTGGTTATCAACCAGAGTGAAACGAAGTGTCTAACGGGTGATCTAGTTGAGAAGTTGCGATTTGTTCCCAACAATTGGAGTTGTTTCTGTTTTTTTTTATTTTAAAATAGAGGTTAAGTCATGACTTTTAAACTCTTCTTGAATTATCAAGACATTTTGAATTTGTCGAATAGCAGTGTTTTGTGTTGCAATCCTCCTTTAGAAAAAAAATGTTGGTATTATATCTTCATAAACTGACAAAGAAATTGTAATTCTGCTGGAGAATAGTTTTTGTTCAACCTTGTTAATTCTAGTTTCAACAGTTTAATTCAAGCAATTATAGATTTTTCACATACATTTACCGAACAAACAATGTATGGTTGCATTTAAATGGAATGAAAGGATATCTTTGTTACATACCCAATTGCTGCATTGAAGGAGCATTTCACAATGCACTACCTAAATCTATCGAATCATATCTGGCTTGAAAAGGTATAGACTCGACCATAACTGGCTGGATTTATGTCATGCTGGTGAACAGAACTATAATAACTTCTTCCCATGGTTCATGAACCACTGATTGAAAGGGATCATGAATATAATATACTGCTTTGGAATGAGATCCTCATAAATCTTGAGAAGAGAATTGTGGTTGTAGTGATTGTAAAAGGTTTTTTTCTGTAGGATTCAGCGTACGTGAAAAGCATATCTTCACCAATAACGGAGATCCCAATGAATATCTAGGAACTACGCCTCTGGAAATAATGTTCAGCCATGTTAGCTGAATTGTGTTTTTTTCAGACCAGCAAAGTGGAGACCAGTGAATCACTTCACTGAAATAGTCAAAATAGCTCTCAGGAGTTTGAAATACTCATTCAAACCAGAAAATTGATCAAACTCTAGCAGTTTTGTTGCCTCATGAAGCTCAAAATTAGACATTATTTGGACTATTGCTCAGATATAAAGAGTTCTGTCTTTGAGGTATTATGTCCAAGCTGAAGCTTTGGCTCTATTTGGAGACCCGACTTCCACAAGCAAACTTGATAGTGATAAATCTTGATTCAGAAATTGGAACACGAAATACTGAGGACACGGAAATTTGTATTGAAATTTCTCGGTTTCATCTCACATCACAACAATGATAAATTGGCCAAAAATAAAAGTTTTAAAACGCGGTTCTCTATTTCCTTCTACAAATACAGATGAATTACCATATTTGTTAATTGTTCCACGATATTCGGACGAATTATAAAATCACAGATGAAGAAATATTTGCATTGCAGATCATCTCTAGCGAGTTGATTTTGTTTCCCGTTCAAAATAAAACATTATTAATTCGACCTAACTTCTAGAAGATTATTCTAATGTGTGAATTTAAAGATTAAATTGGGAAAGCCCCTCCTGTTTAATTATTCTCCACTTTCCACTGTTCGATTATTTATAACAGCTGCTCCATACGTCTTAATGTACGAGAATATTCCATTATGGAGTAGGAAAAATTGTCGCTGACTAGACGAAAACGGGGGTATCAAAGAACTTTAGCAGTTAACAAGAAAGAGACCTGGCCGTTTCAAGTTTCAAACAATCGGCTTTTGACAATATTGCTTTCCAGCCTCTCCAAGCTATCGAGAGCGTCTTTCTGGAGATTTTCCTTGATTAGGCGAGATAATGGAGAACGCACGAGGACTAGCTTTGCTGAATATTCATCGATGTTACCAGGAAATAAAACAGGGATTTATTTCTAAGGGTGTGTCGGGCATTTGCATTTTATGCTGAGAGAGTGTCCATGTGTCTAATTACCATCCTCTTGGCATCAACTACTAGAATCAAAACATCCATAAAAATCAATGAACTATCATGGGATATATGACAGGCAATTCAGAAAAACTTTTCGGATTTTTCAACTCTCAATCAAATATGAAATCCAGATTCATGGAAGTCTAATACCTTCACTAAGTTCTAACAGCACTAATGACATCACGTCGAATACTCAGTATGGATGTAGAAGTGAAAAATCTTCAAATATCGCTCTCCAATTGATGTACGACAGTTTAACTGACAAAGTGGATGCAAGCGAGTGCCCTGTTGAGATTTTTAGCAATCTAAATTATTGAGGTAACTTTTGGGGAAATTTGGACGTTCTCTTTCATGTCTGGCAGAACTCAATATGTCGCTCACATACTCAGTAGAACACTTGTTACTCGGAATACCTCAAGGTTCAATCTGGAGCCTCTGCTATTTCGAGTATATATAGATAGTTCATAATAATCTTCTTGGTGCGGAGTGTGGAATTTTCTGAAGACGTGGGCCCGATAATAATAGGCTTCCACTAAATATGATGTGCTCAAACAATGACATCTTCAAATCGGTGGTTTTCCAATAGCTCAGTTATTTTCAGTTTGGATAAAACTATGGAGTGGATTCTCATGTGTTCACTACTGATACTGCCATATCCCTGACGAAAGATCTTCTTGCATAGTTATGGAAATTCATCTGATTATATAACATCCAGCAACTTTTGGGGTTCCACTACATCTTGGTATTTCTTATCTCAATAAAAAACCTTTCCAAGACTCTGAAGAAATTCATCAAACGTTATGACCCTATCAAATACGTCATTTAAATATACATGAGATGTATTATATGTGAAAACTCATAGAACCAGTCATTCTTTGGAAAGAATGGAATCACTTCGAATTAATACAGAGCTCTATCAACACAAAAAAGCGGTTACTCTATAGTGAAAAAGTAATATTCGAATGATAAAACTAGTGCCAAAATTATAATGGTTCGTTATATTTAGATGGAGAATCACTATTGAATTTATAAACTCTGATTGAAAAGTCATGGAAAAAGCTGTGAAGTGATAATGTATTTTGTCAATTGAGTAACATGTTTTTGTGAGAAGCATACTGATTACGTTGCATTTTAAACGAATCAGAAGACTCTTTCGTCTGTTTAGAGAAGCATAAAAGAGTTGATTTGAAGTGCATTTGAATTCTGGTTGTGTGAGTTGCAAAAGACATCTGAGAATTTTGAATGATTCGTGTTGTGAAACAAAGATATTCTATTCAGATAAGCGTAACTATCATTTCTAAGTTTGATATTCTTTGTGAAGTTTGGGTATTCATTTTCACTCCCGTTTGTTCCGGCTTGAAGATTTTTTCCAACGGATTTTTTATGATAAATTCCATGTGTCAAATCGTTTTAAACGAAAGTTGAAACCTCAAAATTTTCCTCCTCCATCTTCTCCCACTGCTCTATACCCCTCTCCCAATTATTTTCCGAGGATTAAACAATTATAATGATTCCACTGGATGAATACTAATCCAAATATGATTCACGATTGTTAATGGCAACCCTACAAATATATAACTTTTCCATTATTAAACACACATTCTCATTCGCGGCTTTGAAAATTAATCTCTGGTTCTCGCAAGCCACACATAATGATTCGAACTTTCTGAACAATTAAATGGAAATGAATACTCCACCAGACTGGATTCTCATTAAATTATGAAATTCAATTTGTTGTCGGCTTCCTCGTGGTTGGAACCATTAGATGTTTTTTTGTTTGCGTTGCGAAAATTGATAGTGGGGAGGAAATTGAAAAAGTTTTTGGCTGTTGTTGAGAAAGATAGGTGATAATAGAAAATTAGTTGTTGGTTAGGGTTATTTTGGAGTTTGTTACATAGACAGAAGTGATTAAACGATTGAGCAGAAGCCGAAGATGAATGGCTTCTGAAATGCAGCATGGAACATGGATAATTAGATGAGAAGATTTTGGTGAGGATATCGAGGATGGATCACTTTCTAGAACGTAACATCGGAAGTGAAATAAAAAATCGAAATGATCATGTTGTCACGAATAGTTTATATTTTCCTTATGTTCCCAAAGAGGATGTTTCACAAAGGAATAAAAATCACTTCTTCAATCAGCAGAAACGGCAAAAATTTATAACTGGATTGAAGTTAATACACCACAAAAATCCATATGACTCCTGATGATTCTGACTTGGTTAGCAAAACGTATATCAAAAAGCAGTATTTTTGTTCTGTCGTGGAAAAAGTGAGATCTAGAGGAAATGATTCAGGAGGTTCATGTAGAATGAAAGCCATCCTGATTTTATGTGGTATTTCTTCAGAACAAACTTGAATACCAAACTTCTTCTTTCATTTTTCATTTCGATGTACAAAAGAATTGGAGAGTTCAATGCCAATATGAAACGGAATGTGTTGTTGAATGATTAGGTAGACTAATTGATCAATATCGTTTTGTAGGATTACTATGCAATTTTCAACTTTTCTAGAACAGTTCCCGGTGATGTTTTGTTTCATATTTCGTGATCTCAATGGAGACCAATTAACACCTATGAGGGAGATAGTGAATGTTGTTGGAGGCTATCTAGGGTCCTAAGCGGACTTTATACATTCTCTGAAGAATTTAGTGGACCTCAATATCGGTTTCGAATTATATTTCTCCAGAATTTTTATAATCCAGTCCTCAACATCTCCACCGTAGGGCAGGAAACCTATTTTATTGACAGGCAATCTTAACCTTGCTTATTATCTTCACTGGGTGGTATTGCTCGCTTGAATTCGACCTCGATAAACACACCCCCTTGGAACTCAGATTCACAGATGCTTTTTCATTGGACGCGCCATTCACCCTCTCGTTTTCCATGACTGATCACCTTTGGTGATATACACCGTAGTTGTAGATGAAAAGTCAAACATTGAAACCTGCCAATGAACTCGAGAAATAGCTGTGACGCAGCTATTAATATCAGTTGTTTCGATTCTTGTTATACGATTTCCTATGTATCCATAAATTTCCACTCTCATCATCACAATACAGATACAAACTGAGTTAATCAGTCGCATCACCATCCTAGGATAACTGATTCTTGGAAAACCCTTCGGCAACCCTGTTAATCGAAAGAAATGAAGGCGCTCTCCAAGAATCTTTCATTATCTTTCCTCCTATATCAGTCAACTTATATTTCACGTTTTCTCGTTTACCGCGAATTCAAGACACGCTACCGATTCCCGCGGTCAGAGGAATTTTCCTCTTCTCGGAATTTTCCCGGCCACGCGAATTTCATTAACCGGCGCTACTGAATGGGCTATAGATCGGACAATAAGAGAGTTGTTTTACCTGTTATAGCCAACCAGGACAAGCTTGAGTATGAAGATACCTTTTCCTTCGTAAAATCAAACCTATGGCAGATTGAAACGGTATTGTCTGGTATGGGATCAGGGTTGCTTCTTTGTTTTGAGTTTTGTTTTTTACTAGTCACTTAGGCGATCAAAGTATAATCTGGGCTAGAAAGACTATACTGTATCTTCTATCACCTTGACTGATATGATATGAAAACCTAGTGAATCGGTCGCATCACTATCCTACGATAACTATTTCCCTTCAGCAACCCTGTTATTCGAACGAAATAGAGGCGGTCCCCAGGAGTTTTTCATTATCTTTTCCTCCCATATCAGCCAACTTATCTTTCACGTTTTCTCTTTCACCACGAATGCAAGTACGCTACCGATTTCTGCGGTCAGAGGAATTTTCCTTCTCTCGGTATTTTCCCGGCCACGTGAATTTCATTAACGGGCGTTACCTAATGGGATATACATCGGACAATAAGTTGTTTGGTGCCTGACCTCAGGATTCGCTTCAAAAAACCATGTTCAAAGTCAGTCCTATTTCTCATTAGTTCTGGTAACTACTTGGTTTGGACTGAAACTCTTTTTGCATTATGTGACATGATCTGGTTCGCCTTCATACCTAGAAGTTCATGACTCTTAGATTCGACTCAAGGAAAGATTTTTGGAAATATTACCTTCTCCCATGAACTATTCCTTTCATGAAACGAGGTATGGATATTATTCGGAGCTGGTGAGATTTCTAGTCTTGGAGGAGATGTCAAAGATGTCAAAGAAGAAAATTGAATTTTCCATTCTTCTCCATTACGAGAAGCAAGTCTTTTCTCTGGTGTCGATGATCTATACCAAAGCTCAAGTGTTGGTAGTGAATTTGTCATCAGAACTCAGCCCTCAGAAGAAAAAATTGTGTTAGCTCAGTCTTACTTTTCTATATATAACTCCTAACACCGTACTAACTGGAAGTGAAAATTCTTGAGCTGGACCCTTACCAAACTTATATTATGGTTGATTGAGTAACACAAACCACTCAGGCTTATCAACCGTCTACTGATGGACTTAGAGACGTTTTTTCTCCCAACTGATTGTTTAAACTGAAAGAAAATTCATTCAAAGTGAACCTGCAGTCCAATCTGTTGAACAAAATGTTTTTGAACTCTAGTAGTGCACTTCAAATTCAATTGAATAATTTCTGGAACATTCAATGTTTTTATGCATAGAAAGTACAGGGATAATTTTCTTTCTCTACCACACGTGGAGTTGGAATATCGTGTTCTAATCTGAACCCACTGACAATTAGCAATTAGCCGCATCATTTCAAGTTGAATTTGAAGCACAAACAAGTGCCGAAGTTAAACTTCATTGAAACTTTTCGAAAAAAAGTTTTCCATATGGTGCACAC
>WOGP01004997.1:0-13506 GCA_015342065.1 Leptinotarsa undecemlineata
GTTTCAGAATAGAAGCTTCTCCATAACAAAGTTATTTGAGCTTAAAAAATGTTAAAGTTAATAATCATAAGAAACCGATAATAAATTTCGATGGTGTCAATCTTTCAAATATTCTAGAGCTTCACACCAAATCGGCATCAAACAATGAACAAAGGCTGCCAACTCCTTGCCACTAAATTTCTAGAACTCTGGAAGTTGTGGGTAGAATAATTATTGCTAATTATTAAATCATTGATGTATGATTTTCATAAGTTTACCTTGCTGGAAATACCTATGCTAGGTTACTTTTCAGCATTCTATGTACCTAATCTCCTGATTGATTATCAGCTTAGTGTGTGAAAAATGTGTCGAGAAAAAAGTCTCAATTCTGGTGTGTGGAAAGTATCAAAATTCAATTTTGATACTTTCCACACACCAGATACTTTCCAGAACTTTAATCTATACTTTAGATTTTGATATTATTTTAGGTCGAGAATGGTGGATCAGCGCCTAGAATTTTGTCATTAGATGATTATTTCATGGTTGAACATGAAAAACAGATTTTGGAAGATGGAAAAACTCAAACAATTAAGGAGATGGTTTATGAATATGAAGCAGAAATGGAGGAATCCTACAGATCCTCACTTTTAAAATCATTCAAGAAAACGATAACAGATGGATATTTTTCGTTCGTTATTGTAGACAATGTAAATGATAAGGTTAAACATTTTGGAGAAATGTGGAGTTTTGCAAAACAAAACGGATTTCAGGTATATTCATTTACGTTTCACATAAAATGAAGTGAAAAATATTTAATAAAAGTATGAGAAAATGAGCTGTTTGATAAGGACGTAGAGTAAATACTATAAACGAACTGGTTAAATTGTTAATAATTGAGGAGGTGAAATTACAAAAGGTCTTAGGTCACAATAATACAATTTTCAATTAATTTTTTTAATGAAACACATGAAATTCCAATTACTTCAGTATGATCATATGTTGTCTTAAAACGAATCATTCTTTTGAGCATAGCCTTCTAAACAACATATAATTTTTTTTAATAAGAGGTTTTGCATGAAAGAATAGAATGAAAATGAGATGATTTGTGTGTGTAAATAATGGTAAGTATTGTTTAACAAACCAGATCTGTTCTTTTTAATAATGTTACAAATCAATGATACAAATAAATTATGCAATAAATGCAAACGTGTCCTATATTAATAATATTTCTATAACCTAAACATTATGTAATAGTGTTATTTGGAATAAAAATTAAAGAGGCAAATAGCTTGTCAGATTACTGTTTTTAGTCCATATTGGAAATATGTTGTCAAAATGAATATACTATTCTAGGGTACCATTGTCTCGAAGTGGCAAGAAAAACAAAGAATTATCAAAGTGATATTTTTATTAACATTTCTACAAAATGATAAAATTTGGTTATTTTACAAAAATTCTCACAAAATTTATATATTGTTGAAGGAAATGATTCGTTATCAGAACGATAATGCTATATGGAAAATGAAAGGTGAAGCGATTTTCAAAGAGAAGTTGTTGTGTGATATTTATGAAGTGAGTGGTGTTTTCAATGAATCAGATGAATAAATGGTGTGTGCAATTGTGCAGCACATCAGTGTTTTTCCACGGTCGTTATAATGAGCTTTAAATGTTTATGTGGAACTGAATAATCCTTCGGAAACTCATATGCATACATATAAACACAATATTTTATGTACTTGGAGTAAAATCATCTCTGTTGAGTTGTAAACGTCTAAATTTGTTGATTGTTTTACCAATTCTAAGTATAATTTTCCATATGTTTGCTAGTTATAGATGTTAGAGAAAGCGGTGTATTTCCACGATTTACATAATAATACCTTTTGGATTTTTTAGTCATTATGAAAAGTTGTTTGTCATTTCTGTGAAAGAATATTACAATAAAGAGACGCAATATAATCAATAATTTTCTTATGCCTGATGTTTGAAATTATAATACCTAGATGTGCCACTCTGTGATCCCCTTGAATAGCAAAAAGTGGTTTGCACAGAACTATGCTAGAAATAAGATGTTTTCGTGTGAATTTTCACAATGAAAACACGTTGTTTTTCATTTAAACAAGATTTTCAAAATGTGTTTATTATGGCAACTAAGTTTTTTGTATGAAACATTTTATAAACGCAACTAGCATTTGTACAAGGTGATAGTGGTGTAGCTGACTCAATTTTGAATTTTTTGTAACTTACGTTCTGCATTTTAGCTCCTCAAATAAATTATATATCCCGATTTTTCAACCATATTTTCCATTAGGTGTATACATTTTTTAATAATCTGTAATACTTTGGAAAACAATACTAAAATACCAAAACAAAATTATACTAAACCTCACGTGTTGAGGTGTAATATTTTTGATTGAAAATTATCAAATTATTTCAGGTCTATATTTGCCAGTTGGATTTGGATCCTGTAGTTTGTATAAAACGTAACATTCATAATAGAACTGAAGCTGAAATAGAAGATTGTATTGCTGGTTGGGAGCCCACACCATCTCATCATCCTACCATTGATGCTTCTAACCTTCTACAAGCTTCTAGTGCTATTACAGAAGTTGAAATGGAACTTGAAGATAACCAACCGACAGAACAACAAGAAAATGAGCAAAAAGACCAACCACCTCAACAAAATTTCCCAAAAGAAGAAAAGAAGGTTGGAGAGGTAAGGGTAAGAAAATCTTTGAAGAAAATAGATTTTTTTCCTTGTAGGTTATATAGATAAACGTTATTAGTTTTGAGTTTCTGTCTTATGCTATGTCTCTTAATCTGATCTTAAGTTAATGATAACATTATATCAGATCACTGGACAGATGCAAACTGTGGAAACCCAGAATTTGAATTTTGTTAGAATATGTTATATATGTATATTTACTAATGACATTTTTTCACAGCGCTGATTTTTGGTAGTTTTGTTAGATTTCATTTATATTGTGTTTTCAACTGTTGTACTAAAAATTCAGTATCCCCTTAGGACCAAGTAAGAAGCAAATGGGACACTTTCGACTGTTCTAGTAATAATCTCGGTAAGTTCATTAAACACAATGTCAATTAGAACGGTTGGCTCAGACATAGTTTCACTAGAGTATTCAACATGAATAATAAATTATCATGAATATGCCATCTTTGGTAAACTATATGATTTTTTTCGTAAAGGTCACAGACAATCTGAAGTGATCGTAGAATTATCTATAACATGCACAAAGTTCGAAAATAATGAATGAATATTTAATAATTACAGGTTTTATGGATAATGCGATATTTCGTTTTTATAACTTTGCATTTTTCATCTCACTAGTATTTTGTTTTTTACCTATCCTACAGTTTACCTATTTTTAAAATATATATATTAATTGAGGAAATTCTTTAGTATAATGTACTCCTGTACTTAGTGATAGTCTAAATATTCACAGATGTTATACAAGATTCATAATTTTTGAACAATTTTTCCTCATTTCAAATGAAAAGTATATGTTACATCAAGTTGTTCTAAAACCAAACGATTGCTTCCATTCTTAATATTGTCCATCGGTAGCTTCTTTGACATATTTGCGGAAAAACCTATAATTAACTTACTTGATTTGATCGTCTTTACTTTAGGCGTCTTTGGGTAATATAAGGGTATATTCGCTAAATGTTTATGAAGATCAAATCAAGGGAGTTGAATCTGGTAACTGAAGATTGGACTGCAAAAATCTTAACATCCCTGTAGGACAAGCAACTGTAATAAAATGCCTACAATTTCATATCATAGGATCAATTGATTCTGGCTCTGTACGCATCATCATAAGAAGAAATTAATATGTGTTTAAAAATGTTTGATGAATATTATGAATGAGATACTCGAATGATTTGAAACAGCCTGTGCTCAACTGTGGAGGATATATCTCGAAACTGCGTCAATAATATATTATATAACTTTATTATTACCAAGAAACATCGTTTGTTCATAAGAGAAATCAAATTACATTATAGTGTAATAACCATGTGGTAGCATAAGGAGCACAACAAAATCTATGATTGAGAAAGAAAAGTACCGTTCTTCACTAGAACTGGCAGGCAAGTAAAATGATGGACAACTACAAAGAATAATTTCTGGGAAGGATGTTGCATATGAATAGTTAATTTAATACGTACTTCAAATGATTAATATCAGAGTAATTCTGTCAAATGAATAAAGTTATAAAAGGGTATTTATAGAAAGTGCACAGAAACCTTGAGAAAAGAAGATATTTAATTACATGGATTTTCAGTTGGGAATTAAGAAACAATACAGTGAGATTATTTTGCAACGCGAAGACAATTGTACGCCATGACTGTCAACTGCAACAATTTACTGAAAAAATTTTTATCAAACGAAGGCTTTTCAAACTCTTGTTAATATATCAATCCCAATTACTGCAGTGCATTTACTAGGACGGCTTGGGCAACATTAATGTTGTCATCCAACCTTAGCTTGTTAATCATATTCAATAACACTTTTGTGAAATTTTCACAAAACAATCTACAAAACCATAACCTATACAGAAACTTTTGTAGGGTCAAACTTGTGTTGCGGTTTTGTATAAGCAGCGTTGTGATAATATTACAGTGTGTTATTGAATATGTGTATAAATATGTATTTTCATCAAATATTGGTCTATGCCATTTCACTTATCTTGTTCATTTTTATTGACTAACTTTTCCATATATGGTGAAGAACCACTTATTTTTATCACTTTGAAACCCGTGTGTTTGAATTTAAATACAAATTTGATAAGTTTATTCACGTTGATTGTCACACGATTATTGGCAACTTTTTACTCTTCGTAAGAAATCTCAGACCGAACTAAAGAATTTACTTGATAGTGAATAGTGAACTTATTTCAAGTTAGATGAATTATTTCATAACTCTCGTCGAATTGAGCTGTATTAGTGTTACAAATGACAGAAGTCAGATATATTTTGTATGGTGAAACAAAGATAATATTGCAAACCCTCCTTGTAAATTATTATAATTATTTTGGTGGCGGGTTATTAAATTTGTTGACTATGGGTTGTATAAAAAAGAACCCTTCGTCCTTAATTTATGGATGGAGAAATCAATTGGAGGTCCTTCTACATATATAGGGTTTGTTGTTTTTGTTCTTGAAACTGAAGAATACACATTAAAAAAAAAGTATTTGTAATAAATAGCAATTTGGCACATAATTGTGAATAACAAAAACATCTGTCAATAAGAAATTCATGTTTCAAATAGTGTTCAAAAGTCACCGACACCTTTACAGGTGGGCCGCGCAGTAATGAACTTAACGTTCACTGGTAGCTGGAACGCTGTTCGCAGGAGCATTACAAATTATATATTAAAGAACCAGCTTTCTGAAAATTCTTGTTTTTCTGGCGTTGCTATCTTTCATACCATGAGGGATTTTGTCTACTTATCTTACTTAATTATCAGTTTAGATAATTGAGAAACCCAAGTGAGTTTTCAACTGATGTTGTTTATCATTATGAAACGTTGGCTCAAACGTAGCTAGATGATAATTATCCAAACCGGTGGATAGGCAAAGGTGGTACCTTTGAATGATCCAGTAGATTACGTGATATGGAGCCCTTAGATTTCTTTATGGAGATTAAATCTAAAGTAAACACTACACAACCACAGTCTATTCCACAGCTCATGGTTAGAGTAAGATGCTCCCAACGAAATTACTCTCGAAACATTCCATATTATCACAAATGAATTTGTGCAACCTTCGTTATTGTTAGCACGTGTGTGGTGAACATTTCAAACACGCATCAAAACTATTATTATAGTTTATTAGGCAACTTGAAAAAACTATCTCTGAATTTTCTTAAACTTTCCTATCATGGACTAGTTTAGTCGACTTTAATTTCTGGCTTGATCTTCTGAGAAAAATCATGTTATACAAATGGAATATTTTCCATATAGAATAAAATAACATAATAATATTTTTTTCATTGCAATACGATCAATGTGGACACAGCAAAAGTCAAACTTTCGAGAAGTTGATTCTCATTTACCCTAAAAATGTACTGATTTCAAAAATGGTTGATTTTTCCAATTGAAATACATTAATGTTTCATCATCAACTTACAGTTGAAAATTACATAATGTAAAGATGATTTGTTTTTTGAATATTCATGATGAACAGCATTTGCATATCTATTTTTATTAAAAAAATTTTTGACAAATTCAACTTGGCCAGCAGCAGTTAAACTAATGGTAACATTTATATCCCATGTAAGAAATAACTGAATTTATAAACTTCTTTAAGACTGATATTTTAAAGTTTCTTCGGTAGAGAACTATATACTTTTGTTGCCTGATAGTATGCTCCTTTCTCATAATTTGTAGTTATTGGTGGAGATAGCCATTCATAACAATGCCTGGTATTAATACCCATATTATTTGAATATTAACCCTCATTTCTGGGAAACAAGTTAGAATATTTTTTTACAAAGCAGACAAGATCCATGAAGTACGAAGAGGACACTGTTAGAATGTCAAGTTTACAAAATAACTCCATACAAGAGCTTCTTCAATCTAGATTTAGGATACGTTTCATGTATGAATAAAAGGAGCACTTCCTTATAGGACTTGTGCAATTTTTATTCAAACTATTACTTCTTACTCTCCCTTGTTTATACACATTCTCAATACCATTGAATATGCCTTACCTTGTAGCACACGATTTTCATCTTTAACGAGGCATTATTTGTTATAACCGATTTTGAGAGTATATATATTTTAACATTTTTATATCTTTTGAGATTGCAAATGAACATATTTCACACCGTTTTATGTCATGTACGCACAGGGTGTTTTTTGTGGGTTTCCTGAATTTTTTGAGATTGTTCAAATTGTTATTGACTGATCCTTGTACTGAAAATGGAATGAAATCATATATTATTATTATTATTATATTTGATTTTTAGGAATTTCATATCTGTTCATTTGTTGACTATAGGTTTTTACTACCTTTGTATAAAGTTTTGATAAGGAATGAATCTATCTGTCTCTTTCCTAATACCGACTTCTAGCAGGTTTATAAAATTAGCAGTATAACAATATTGTTCGGGTTATTTAATTTTTCTATCATATTTATTATCTGAAATGAACCAGTAATGTTTTATCAAAATACAAATATTTTCATTTGTAGTGCACAACAATTTTGTAGAATCTCTTTTTTTTATAGTAAAACGAATATTTATTTTGTTTTCATCGATGGGATGTGCAAATTCGGAAAAATTCCGTGTATATTGAATTTTTTCAGTATTTTACTCATTGTAGCATTTATGTTCAGAATTTGACAATTATCACCACCGGTTTTTTGTTTTTTTTTATCAGAAATGAACGAGTGCTTAATTAATAACATTGAAAATGTCTACTCTCCATAAAATTATATCAAATCCATTTGAAAGATAGATAGTTTCCGCAGTGTGCGAGTGTAACTTTTTAGTAAAAATTCGATCGTTTTTATTTGTTGTTTTGAAAGTTTCTGAATACCATACCAAGAAAGTAGAGACAATGACGTCTCTCCAATGTAGAAGCTTTCCCTTGCAACTGGCCACCTTCGAGATCCATAATCTATGATATTCGTGATTCAAGTGTTCTGTCAAACACATAGATGGAGTCTTCGTAGGGAAATATGTTATCGTCTTTACTACATCACGTTTGTCCTTTAAGGACAGTTGAGTCTATCGCCTTTACTACATCACGTTTGTCATTTAAGGACAGTTGAGTCCAGAAATGTATTTGTGGTTCAGCCTAGTACCACTGATGAGACCGTTCGCGAGTCAAAACAGCGTTGTCTTTAATATTCCAGGAGTGAGTCCTCTGTCGATCCCATAGATGGCGTATTCCTAGGGAAAGATGTACGATTACATCAGGCTTATCCTTTGAGGACAGTTGAGTTCAGCATCACCTATGAGGCCTATGGCGGGGTTGGTGTTGGATCAGAAATGCCTTACTTTGTAGGTCTAGTTTCAACCATACCAAAATACTAAGTTTCGAATTCCAAGGTTGTTAATGAGAATATGTTAGAAAGGTAAAAGATTTTTAGACAAGGTTGAGGGAACTAAAATATATTTACAAAACACGATAATCTTGACAATATGTGCCCGTCAAATCTTTTATTTAGTCAAATGAGTAAATTTGGGGTATTGACCTGGTTGAGTGTGCCAAAGTAATTTTTCTATTCTTTTTAGTGTTTGTTCAAAAACACTTTCAATAAAAACAATCTGTCGTGAGTATTAGGTATTCCAAATACAATTTTTTTCTTAATCATAGTAAATGCTCTCAATTATTTTCACAGTTCGCCTGATAATGAAACAGATAACTCTGTATAAGATGAATGCCAAAATGACCTCGACATTAGATTAACCAAGTGACTTATTCTGAATTTACCTAATGATAGGTAGCATTGCATAGAACAGATAAACCTATTAAGTTTTTTAAGGCTATTGGAAATCACACTAAGTAAAGCAAATACTTCTTAAGAGCATATCTAGTAAGCTTCCCAATTATGTATTACACAGAAGGGTTTTTCAAAAATTTTAAAGTGAGAATTGATCGAACAGATGAGGTGAGAGCATCAAACTATTTAGTTCCCCCTATCTTGCCCTAATGCAGGTTTAGTTATTGTTTGCAATTTTTCAGTTCTCAAGATGTTCCAACGGCAACTTCTTGATTTGACAAACTGTTAAACTTCATATAGCCTTATATAATGTATCTGATTTACCAGCTATTAAAATCGCTCTAGATTTTTTTAAACCTCAGATTACACCAATTAATGTGACTAAGTCACTGCCATATAAAACTCACTTTATTTCAAGAATTTCCTTTATTATTCTATGAATTTCTTGCGAATGACATTAGTATTTACTTACTATAGTCTATTTCCTTAAGCAGCGGAATAATACATCATTTTCAAGGTGCTGTTCATAGGCGTATATCATTGAGTCGGTTAAAAGTGTGAATGTTTATTTTAAACATTGAATGTTGTATGATTTCTTATAACCAATCTCAGAATATATATATATATATATATATATATATATATATATCATTATATATAACATTTATATTAATTTATAACAAATTTCGGAAGACGTTTTATAATTGTATGTATACGGAGAGTAACAAAAAATATGGAACACTTGTATTAACAATTATAAGATTTTTTTTCAATTAAGTACCGAAATTTTTTTCTCCTTTGAATTTCGATTAAAATGTTCAAAGCATTCTGACGATTACCACGATTACATAAATAGCGACGTGTTTGAAGAATATTTTGATCAAATATTGTTCCACCGTATTCAACCTAAATCTATGATTGTGATGGATAATGCAAGTTATCATTCCAGAAAAGTTGAGGGAAGTAGGTGTCATAGAGTGGTTTCGACAAAAAAAAACATGACATTCAATGAAAGTATGGTTCAAAAAGAACTTTTGTTCGTTGTTGAAATAAAGCTCGTTTCACGGAATATATAGTCGACGAAATGGCAATACTGTTTAAGGAGCCCCTAAAAATGTCTATTTTGAAAAATGGTGAAAATGTATTGAACATATTATAAAAGAAGAGGAAAACATGTGGATTTATCACACGAAAACACTAATAACACCATAAGTTTTGCCCATACTTAACATATTTTTAAATGAGCATACCTATTTATTATGTAAATATTTTGAACGAAAATGTTATAACATTAATTATTTATAAACACCGTTACTAGTTGTATCAAAGCAGGTCGAGGACCTTGTACAGTATTATAAATCCGGCTTATTTCAGCTGTGGCAAATCATAATGAAATCTCAAAATGTTTAAGCACTCTGTGTTTAAGAAACAATTCACAAACACAAAACTATTGTTTTCATTTATGCCTCTTGTTTTCTGTGTGTTGGATTGTAGCAACTTGTTTTACATTATGGTCATTCTTTTGAATTTGCAGCCACCCATAAGATTCTCCAAAGGGTAAAAAGTTTAGCGTGTAAGGTGAATGTGAGAAAACTGTTTCTTAGTGACAAAATCTTTCAAGTGAATGGAATTTGAGAAGGCATTGAATTCTCTTATCAAACGTTCATTTAAAAAAGCGGCACTGGCAACAAAAGTTCTCATCTAATTTTTTATGTCTAAAAATAATCTTGAACAATGGAGATGACTTCGTTTTGCGATGGAAGAAGCCAATTTTTTTTCAGTTGGATGTTTCACAATTGTGAAATATCAGAGCAACAAATTCACCAAATCTGTTCATCAACGTGAAAACACAATCTAAATATTTGAAAAATTATTTAAATAATCGTATTGCAAATTCTATAAGTTCGAATAGTAACAACTATTTTCTTTTACAGCCAGGCTCGATGGAGTCAGTAAACCCCTCCGAAAATCGCACACCATGGAAGAATACCTCCAGTTGGAATCCGAATGGGAACCCCCGAAACCCTCCAAATCGGGGAAGAAGAGGGTAGGTCACGCTTGAAGTGTTTAATAACCAAGCTATTCAAACAATAGATAATGGTTATTTATTGAAAGAAAACGAAAACAATTATATAAACGTCTAAACATAAATAACATGGCTGAAATGAATAAATATAAATATACTTACTACAATTATGAAAAGTTATTGTATCAAGTTACTGAAAAATAATTTCATGAAAATGAAAAGATAATTAGATGAGTACTATCTGATCATTCCCAATTTGATTTCAATATAAGAGCCACCGGTAGACAGCGCTTTCACCCTGTTGGGCATCAAGTTCAGGTGAAACACCTAATCTTTGCCTCTCATGTGAACCTACGACTTTGTAGGTACGTGTGGCAGATACCCGACAGAAAAACAACAAACTCAGCTAGTGCCGCATAGAAGGCTGAAGTAAAACCGTCAGGCATCTGTGCAACATCTTCCATTTGGAAGATTCGTCACAAGTAACTTCCTATATATGAAAAGCAGAAGTTAATTTCATTTGGTAGGGACGACCATCAATAGAGCGGTTTTTCGGAGTACTAGCTCCTCGTCAGTACTGAGAGGGATACTCAGACGAAGTGAACCGTCTGAGTATCCCGAACAATCAAAATTAATTCCTACTGTTTGGAACCTTTGGTGTAGTAATGAAAATTAGTGGAGTTTCTTCCCAACATCAAACTGTTATTTTAACACCTAGACACGTGTTTCGATCACTAAGTGATCATCAAGAGAAAGATTAAACTAAGTATATGTGCAATGTTACTCTTATTTATACCTCTGCGTCTCAAGTGTTTTAAATCACATTATATAACATTTCACAATGTTACCTTATCTACTAGTCTTAAATTGATTTTACAAAGTGTCCTTATGTAATAGACAGGTAAAACTGAAAATTAAAATATAATTTCAACAAGCTATATAGTATGTTAGTATATAGTATTAGGTATTGGTCTACCATCGTTATTCATAATATCATCATGTTAACTTATTATTTATTTCTACACTCTCGTGAGCAGCTAGAAGCCTGTTGTTGTCAACTTGTCTAACTAATCTTAATGAACTAAAGTCTATGAAATGGTTTTGTTGCAAAATTCCACATACTTTTTCCGAATTCTCGACTTTGTCCTTTGGATTTCCTAAAAGGTTCTGTAGCGTACGACCTGTTTCAAATACCACCTTCATACCTAGTTCCTTGAAAATCTTTCCAAAATTCTGTCGTGTATTTATGGTATGGAACTGAGATTTGTTTAAAAATGGTTTTCATCTTTTGTAAAAGTCAAGATTTCGTTCATTCTTAACCTAAACTTTTTCTTCTTTGAAGTATCATCTACAATACTCCTCAAGAAACCATTATTGACTGATATTTCCTGTATTGCCTGGTTTTCCTTTGTGAACCTCTGAATACATCGTATTCTAGCCTACCACATTGGCTCCTAATTACCAAAACGTCAATAAATGAAAGTTGTCCTATATTTTCTAACTCATACGTGAATTTTATTGATGGAAATTTGTTATTTGAAAAGGTAACAAAGTCCTCGATATTTGATTTTTTCTTATCGAATATCGCAAAAATATCATCCACATACCTTAGCCATATCCTAGGACAAAACTTTGACTTCTCTTTGGTTTCCATTTCGAATCTGCTCAAGAAAAAGTGTAGGTTAAGAATGAACGAAATCTCAACTTTTAGAAACGATGAAAACCAATATAAATATATCACAGTTCCATAGGTATGAAAGTAAAACAAATCATACACTATAAAGTTTTTTAGGACACTCAAAGACAAAGTCTGGAATGTACGAAATTAAATGTAAGGACTGTGATGCAAAATATTATGGACAGACAATAAAGGATCTATTAAGCTAAGATATAAGGAACTGCACACCTAAAATGTGGAAAACCAGAAAAATCAGGAGTCGCCCATTATATTTTGCAACAACACCATTCTGTATTTTTCAGTTCATTAAGATTAGTTAGACAAGTTAACAACAGGCATTCACATGCTTACGAGAGTGTAGAAATAAGTAAACAAAATAATATATCGATGATAGACCAATACCTAATAGTATGCTACATAGCTTATTGAAATAATATTATTTACTGTATTTGTTTTTAATAAGCGGAATTCCAGTTTATGTAACTTGAGAGTTGTAGTTTCAGTTTGATTAGAATCATTTCAAGGTATATTAACATGAACACACACATAAAAAATTTTAATAAACAAAATCTTTGGTATATTTTGATGCTCAATTTCATAAACATACTTTTTTAGGTACGGTGGGCCGATCTGGAGGAGCAGAGGGAACAGGAGAAGATGAGGCGAATTGGATTTGTTGTAGGACATACGAACTGGAATAGAATGATGGATCCAACTGGGGGAAGCAGTGCACTAACTCAGACAAAATATATTTGAATATCATTTATTTTATCTTTGAATTTCAATGTACAAGTAATACTTTCAAGGATTATATTGGGTTTTAAATCCAAACATTCATATTAGTAAAAGTGTTGATTAAAACTTTGTTTTTAATTCCACCCAATTTTTTTTCAGTACCATTTAATATTCATATCTTCAATTTAGTCTCATAATATATTTTTATGAAGTTTATATATTGATCAGAAATTAATTTGAATACTAAAAAACAAAAATTTATTATCAATTGATTGGAGGAAGTGATAGGCTAGGTTAGGTCCAAAGTGAGTGGGCCTATTCGCCCCTCAACTGCAACCCGCAAGGGTTTATTGTGGCTCACACCTATTCACACCCGACCAAATAAATCCAGCTCTTAACGAAGCCGATAAGTTTGTATGATGATTGGTCTTTCAGGTCAGATGGTAAGAGTACGGCTCTGTCGAACTCTAAAAACCTGATTCGGTCCCCAGCGGGGCAGGCACAACGTTTGTGCTCTGCTGTTTCATCATTCAAATAACAGTGACCTGTCAGAAGGCCTGTTCGACATCGTAGTTTACCCCTACTGTAGTACAACAACTATCTGGTATCAAGCTTCGAAG
>WOGP01004998.1:0-13503 GCA_015342065.1 Leptinotarsa undecemlineata
ACCACGCTGGATATAAACCCTATCATAGTATTCTGTTGAACGTTGAAAAATCCAGAGGCTGAAAATGTCGGAGGAAGTTGTTTCACCATGTGGGTTATTGTTGAAAGTTCTTTCTTTTGGTCCTCTTCGACGTAGGCTTGTAACATATAGCAGGCAATAGATAATTCGGAATGTTTAACAATCACATTATTGCATGACATGACTATGACCACGGAACAAACCTGAAAAATAAGAGTTTATTCTCAATTCATGATTTGCAAGTAGAGTTTTAATTCAAGTAGAAGAATAGAAATGAAAAAATATGTTCATCCAACTCTGAAACGAAAAAATATTTTACTGATAACCCCTTCCCTGAATAATTGCTCAATATTTGTTCACAACCTATAAATAGTAAAATAGAAAATACAACCAATAATATAAATAGTCAGATACATGTAAATATTAAATATTTTTCATTTCCCAATATTGGACAATTATCGTCCCACATAATTAAAATTTCTAGAAAAAATTCAAAGTAATTGAGAATTCAAAGACATAACTTGTAACATAAATCCTGCAGAAATTACAATTTGAATTATATAATTTAGAAATAATTTCAGAATTTTGTCGAATAGAACCTACCACAAAAGTGATATTGAAATAAATAATAATTTGTGTCATATTCAATGAAACAAAAGTATGATATTCAGAAAATGGTAGAAATCAATAGTAACCCGGATTGTATGGACAAAATGAAAGATATTGAACATTCAAATATCAATAATAGTTATAGTTTATAGTTTTCTATTTAAAAAAAATCAATTTCATTCATACAAATTTGATAAAGTAAAATCACAAAGCATTGATAATTATTCAGAAACATTATAAGAAGAAATTTCTTTTATTTTCCATGACAATTTTGTCATTCCAGGTAGCTTTGAGAATGACAATTATAATATAAAATATGCTGAACATATGCTAAACAATATCAGTATATTGTACAATATTCTTTCATATATGAAAGAATATTGTACAGCTACTGTTTCAGGAGGACTTTCTTTCAGTTTGTGTCTGAAAGTTACTTCTTTGCATGATCTACACATTCATGTATAGAGTTACTTATTTTCAAATTGATTACTTCCTTAATTTCTTTGGAAGATTCCCTCGTCCCCTTTTTTTGTATCAAGATGGAGGAGTAGAAAGCCAAAAACTTTCTTTCCCAAAAATTAATCACTCCTAAAAATATAACCCCTTCAATTCAAACAATACTTTTTCTTTGACTTATATCAGGAATGTTTCAAAAATGAGACTCATCCGTGAAGAATATTCCGAATGGCGATAATATTATTCTATTTAATTTGAAATAGTTGTATAATTGGATGGTTGGAAAAAATGAAAAACGTGTGTCCAGTAGTAGGACTCAAAATTCTGGTATACGACTTTGATATACATAAAGGTGTGCAGAAATTAGTGTAACATAAAACTATTTGAGTATCAAACTATACTCCTATTTTGTTATGAAGTGATAAACTTCAAACAAATTTCAACTTCTTCGCTACATTACAAATTTCTGGTGAGGAACACATCTTATTCTAGTTCTAGGTATACTTGCGACTGAAAATAATTGAAACACAACTGTGAAATTGTGCATTATAACAATAATGCGATTCCGAAGTAAGATAAAAAATAGATTATTTAAGAAAAAAATTAAAATGTATAACAATATGAACTAAAATAATTCTTACAGGCAAGTAACACTAGACACAATACAACAACACAAGCAGAGAGTATTAGGAGGCTAAGTGAAGAATATGGTTTTCAAAGCGGGATACTGATATATTAAAGATTTTGAAAGTTATTTAAAGAGTTAGCCAATCGTAGAGTTCTGGGAATAAAGCCATTATATGAATAATTAAATCGGTGAAAAGCAACGAAAACGTTTGCACCTGTCTAGTTGAACGACCGGGGACATGTAAAGATATTTTGGAGAGAAGCTCGGGACTGATACTCAGTCCGTTGATAATTTTGAATGAATTTTGAATGTTTTCTACGAGCCTCAAGAGAATGTATGTTCAAAATGCATTCCAATGCAGTATAGTTATAATATACACGCATCTTGAAGGCAATATATCGCAGGAAATTGAGCTGTACGGCCTCGAGTTTCACTTTTTGTTTAACGTAATGAGGGGACCAAACTGTGGAACAATAATCGAGATGAGATCTAACCAGGGAAAAATAAAGAGATTTAATAGCAGTGATGTTGGTAAAATCACAAGTGGTTCTCTTTATAAAGCCAAACATCTCCATAGATTTTTGAATTACAGCGGAAATGTGTGATTTATAGCTGAGTGTGGAGTCTAGGATCACACCTAGATCTTTGGTTTCAATAGCAGAATGTAAGGTTCGATTATTTATATTATATTCTGAAATGATTGGGTGATATGTTCAATGAAAGCGAAGAATTTGGCGTTTGCATGCATTTGCACACATACCATTTTGCGAACACCAGTTAGATATATCGTTTTGTAGACCCAATGTATCAGTTTCACTTTTAATTATTTTTAAACATTTTGAATCGTGAACAAATAGCAAAGCTTCGCTTCCATGGAAACAGCTGATTAGATCGTTGATAAAAAGTTAACAACAGTGGTACCAAATGTGAACCTTGTAGTCACACTTTCTTCAATAGTCACAGAAAAAATTGATTTCAAATATTTTCAGCGGTTAGATGACATTGTTTAGATTACAAATTATTAGTAAGTAGTAGAAAATCGTTTTGCGAATGTATGACTCGAAGATGTTTGAGAACGGATCTAAATATTTATGGAGACAGATTGCGACTGTTCTGTTTGTCAAGTCCTTTTGGACGGTTAACTCAACAATGATTATTGTTATATCAACTGAAAACATATGGAGAAGAAACCTCTCAAACGTAGAACCATTTTTACAAAAACAAAACACAAGCACTACAGGAAAATCTTCGAAGCGCTCTAATTGCGATTCACATCGGATTTGAATCGCTGCTGATAGTTATACTATTGAAACTTAGATAGAAATAATCAGCCGTGAAATTTAGTAAACGATAATCTTTCCAATAAAGATCTACCAAAGAACATTTTCCTTCAAACTGAGGAGAGAGCAGTTCACAAAGCATAGTCAAATGGTCATGGTAGCACTTTTCTACCGAAGCAAACGCTACGAAATTAACCCTTGATGAGCTGATCTTTTGATAGTTATAATCGCACTCTTTGTTGATCACTTCGAAGGAATAATTTCGTTCTCGTTCATTCACCTTTTTTACGGCAGTGACTCCGGAACGAATTTGAATTTCAGATTACCCCGTCGATTGAAACCGATGGAACGGCAGAACTAACACTAATCAAAGAAGAGATTCAAATAGACTTACAGTATCAGGAGCCAAGGCGAACTCAACCATACCAAAAGTGAATTAAACTGTGCGGTTACCGTATCAAAAATAACAATAAAAGTGAACGTCCAAGACCTTCCCATTCATTGTGCTGCCATCTATCCATTGGCGTGCGTGGAGAAGTAAAAAAATGTACACTCCACTGACACTTTTCATCATAGAAAAGTTTTTCCTGGTTTGCTGAACATGATCTGTAGGTTTTGATGCCTCAAGTTTCGTATACAACTGCGGAAGACCTCATCTGCGATTAGAAAATGTAAAAAGGGCAATAGTTGTTCTCACATACGGATCATTTATACCGCAGATGTAGGCAAAACGTCAATCATGAAAACACGCTAACTATGACTAACCAACTTAGAAACTAGCTTTGACATAATTACATGATGACCATTGGAGGTTAAGATAAAGGTGACAAAAGTTTCTATTTTGCTGGTTTTATCCTGTTTACCACTGGCGTGTTTCTGAAATGAATCATTTTAAAACATATACAAATATACACTATGATAAACTACTCGTATAGGTTATTTCGCCTCGTATATTTCTAAGTTGAACTGTGTCTGGAAAAATCATGTCTTATATTGTGTTGAACAAATTTCAACTATACTAATTTGTTGATTAAAAGAAAGGAGACCCATAATGAAACAAAGCAAAGTGGAGGTTGGAGTTACCACAACAAGACTGAAATATTTTCCATAGAAGCCAAATTATAGGAGAGAAATTTGATTTACGAACGAAAGATACGAGTAGTTCTGAGTGCCAGATTATCAATGGCGATGCAGAATATTACAGAAAAATCCTTGAAAAATGATGTAGAGGGTGCTCGTGACAAAGAAAAGATTTAAATCGAATTTATTTTTTAAAAAACGTATCAAAGGACTTTGAGTATAACGTAAACTTTGCATTTCATAGCTAGGTACTAAGAAAAATAATTCTTCTTCTTACCTAGAGCTATTTTATTTAGCTTCATTTAATGACAGATGATTTGAAGGTTAAACTCATTATTAATGTATTACTGATACTGTTTATTTGGTTTTGTCTTGTTTTGAAACCAATTCCAATAAGAAAAGAAAATTGGGTGCCTTGATTGTTGGAAATAAATGTTCAACACTCTTTCATTAATGTTTTCCATTATTGTGATGATAAAAAATTTGAAATAATTGTTTAGAAATTTCTTGGGTTAATGATAGCTGTAAATATTTCAATTTGACGCATGCCCGTTTTCGTTTTAACCTAGGCTTTCTGTTATTAGTTAAATTTTTGCCAAATTTCTAGGCATAGTTGTTAGTTCTTAGTCTCAGTGAATGTATTGCATAAACTTGTCATTAATTTTGTTTATGTTGTGGTACCGAAATAATATTCGAAGTATTACCCCTCCCAATGTTTCCACACAGTAAAACTTAACAAATGTCTGTCGCAAAACACTAGGTTACGAATTCGAGTGACTTCATCTTTACTCGCGGCATATACGAAACCTTCAAAGAATTTTCTAGAAATCTCACAGCAATATCCATAATGAAGACAAAATTTACAAATGCCCCGTCGCGAGCACGCCACTGGGCGTACTTACAGAGAACGCGAGTATTTTCCGGTGATTATTATCGTTCAGAAGAACTCCAATCGTACAAGTGAGGAAAGAAGAAGATCCGCCGAAGAAAAAACGATCGAAATCATTTGAACAACATGCGCATAACATAAAGTAAGCTTATTAGAATGTGCCGGGTATGCGAGAGCTTCTGTGTGCATGCTAATCATCATATTTGGACGTTTGCACCCGTTACTGATGTACCGAGTGTTCGCTTCGGCGGAGCTAACGGAATGGAGTTCCCCGTACGGGTGTTCCTTGAAATATACCAGCAAATGAGGATTCGAAAAACATATATTGAAATGTACATTTCAGTTTTCATTGGTTCTCTTATGTTGTTAGACTTTGGGACAACAAAAACATACTGCAAGGCGAACCAATATTTTAGCCAAAATCCAAAAATGCATCAGTTTTTTTTTGAGAGGGGAAAGTTTTGAGCCAAAAACCATTGCAACACCTTCAAAACTTCAAAAGGGGGTGTCCGGAAATGCTTCGTTTCTGAGATACAGGGTGTTGATATTGAATTTTTTTTTCGTTTTTTTAATAATAAAAAATAAGTTATTTGCACAAAATTTGATATTCGAATTGTTTGACGTGGACAATCATAATTTCGTGTTAATTTTCATGTAACATCTAGAGGGCGCTGCGGCGTACGCTGTCATAGTTTATTTCAAATTGCCCTAACTTTTTTGACAGAACATTACAAAAATTAAGTATGTGGTGCATCTCGTCAAAATAAACAACTTTATTTTTCAAAATTTTCATCGAAAAATGATTCGTTTTCGAGACACTGAAATGAGTTTGTGGTCACCTAACGGTGACTGTGAAAATTTCTGGATTGGTTGTTAGCTAACATATTCTTCCGTGTTAGGAATCACACGTTAAAAGGTAAGACCTCGTTAGTCCTCAGCTCGCACAAGTTTCTCAACTTCTGAGAGTTGTCGTTCGTATGGGGGCGACAGCTGATTAACGGAAAAACAAACAGACAGACTTTTTAAATTGAAAATCGATTTCCTTCAGAGCATCATTCCTCGAATTAGGCTGAAGCGAACAACAAATGACTGGTTTTTCATCGCCCCATCTGCCTGTGAACGAGGTAATAACTGCATATTCGAAATCTCCCAATTCCTCGTATAAGGAAAGACAACTTTTCGCATATATTCAGTGGGCATACTTGAAGATTTGCTATAAATCAAAGCATCCAAAGAAACAATCCGTTCCTTTAGACTATACGTGAATAGTTTTCTTTCTTAGGCCTAGGACAGGCTCTTTCCAAAAATATTCGATATCCATGGCCATCCCTTTTATAAAATGCAACTTGTGTGTTTATGCTCATCTATCGATTGAATACAACATAATTTTCTTTAATGCAAAAACTAATCCTGCTTGAAAATATCCACCCAATAAATATCAGAAATAAAATCATGCCACGACGTCGCACTGCACATTTTGTAGATCAGTTTTTTTCGGTGCTGAGAAACTCAACAATTCATTGCCTGAGCAATTGAAGATATTCAATATCAGGAAATTATAATACAAATATAAAAATTATGTCTACTATGTCAGCTTTTGCTCATTGGACAAATCAATAATAAATGAGCAACAGATAAATTTGATTTATCAACTCTTTAGGGAATAATCAACAATCAATATTTTCATTTATTTTTTTCTTATCGTGATTTCATTACCGTTAATTGTTTATCAGTTTCTGTGTGAGCGTATACATTATGGAGTAATGTTTATTGAGTTTGAGAATGTCTGACCCAGACTTCGCCAATGAGTACCAGAATTACTTTAATGTTTTTCCTTATTCATCTTCGTATTGTTTTGAAATTATTATTAAAGTTGATTATTTATTATTTATATTATCATTATTTCAGATCTGCCATCACTGTATTTCCGCAACGTACAGATGGAAAACATGACTACCGCGTCTGGAACCCACAATTGGTGAGCTACGCCGGATACCGACAGCCTGATGGTTCAGTCATCGGAGATCCTATGAACGTAGAATTCACGGATCTGTGCGTCAAACTTGGATGGAAGAGTACCGGGGGAAAGTGGGACATACTGCCTCTGGTACTATCTGCTAATGGTCACGATCCTGATTATTTCGATATTCCTAGAGAGTATATCCTGGAAGTGCCCATGAGTCATCCAACGTAAGTACAGTAGGTCATCCCTCCAATCTTCTTTACATATTCAGTAAAGGCCAGTTGAATGTGAATTATCTATTTGATATCATTTACTCGCTGAAATACAATTTGATACTTAATATAAAGCAATAATAATAACAATGAGTCTAGTACTGCATTATTGTCATGATCATCATTATCATCTGAGCAACTTTATGAATTGAGTAACGAAAAAGCTATTCTAGACTATTGAGTCTTACCAATCGAACAGAAATCTCATGAATGGTTTGTAGCCAATAGTTTCAAACAGAATCTGAATGAAATATAAATAATACAATTCCTATGTGGAAATCAAATAGTTGAAAAAGCTGAGCTTTTTGACAACTTGAAAATATTATAAGCTGTGTTGGTTTGGGAGAAGATTATTTTTCTCCATTAAATTCCACTATCCGCTAATCTTTTATAGGCTTTGGGATGAGTCTGATGTATCTTATAAAATGTTCAGGTGTCAAAACAGCTATGCAGGTTGAAACCGATGTTGGTTATAACTATTCTTGCAGAACTTTGTTCTACAAGATTTATGACGACATATTCTCCGGAACATTTGTTTTTTGTTTATTTATTTGGAAATAGGAAAGAAACCCTAATATAAATACAAGTCCAAAAAGGTAAAAATGGTATATAAAAAATATTAAAATAGTATAAAAATTCTTCTAACGAAATAATACGTTCAAATAATACAAGCAGCTAAAGAGCTAGAAATAGAAATGTGTTCCTGAGAATATTGTCCCATACCACAGAACAAATCATGAGTATTCAGAATAGTTAGTTCCATATTACAATTATACTAGGGTATAAAAACAATTATTCGAGTGGCTAAGTAATGAAATATTCAACATATCACAATGTAACATGATGTAACACAATGTATATAGAACACATAAAAGCTTGAACCAATAAAACAGTTCGATGATGTAAAACATAAAAATAAAAAAAATTCCGAAACTTCATATAATACATGATGTAATATATACTTTCAACTCAGCCTTGAATGAATATGAAGTAACAGAATCTTCAATGTGGTATGGTAATTGGTTGAAATCATTCAATCCTCTGAAAAACAACGATTTCATAGATTGCTTTGTTCTCGTCCTGGAAATGTGGAATTGATTGGTGGTTCTTGTGTTGTAGGCATGAATTTTATTATTGTACGTAATGAAGAAATCAAAATATTTTGATGGATGTAGCCGTTACTACGTGGTAGGAGATCATAATGAAAAGAGAAATGAAAATTTCTTTGTTTCATACCACTTTTAATTGTAACTAACGTTACTGCAGTTTCGTTCTATATGGACATTTTCAAATTTACAGATATAGGTCCATATAGGACGAAACTGCAGTAACGTTAGTAACAATTAAAAGTGGTATAAAACATAGAAATTTTTGGAAATTTTCTAGTTATTTTATTGGTAAATATCATCAAGATAAGTATGTTTACATTGTACATAATTATGTTTTGTGACTCACTGATAATATTTTTGAAAGGATCAATAATATTGTTTCTCTTTGTGATACATCTGTACGGCTTTTCAGCTTCCAGAAAAATCATCTTACTGTGAATCATACGTTATTTGTTTTTTTTTTGAACTCACAGTCATCGATTCTCTTCGATATAATAATCGTACCATTATTTGTTTACTTACTACGCTTACTAAAATAGATTGTATTGGCACTCATACATACAGAGGCAGTTCCAATACTTGATCTTAATTTTTTGTATACACATTCGTCTATATCATACCTTAGTTTTTTTATTTAAGCGCTAATAATTATGTTATTACAGTTTTGGAATATCATCATACATCTACTAGAATCACTTCATGAAATTATTATTATTTTTCTCATGCAACTGACCATTGCACAGCCAAAATCATTACTAATTTAATATCACGCCAAAGTTTCATTTTCACTTTCCCCTTTATTTTCACCCTGAATACTCAATTGTTTTCAATTTCATCCCATATATTCTCTCGTACAATCGTTAGAGTATATACCAATTAATTTGTGGTCACTTGATATGAACTTTATGAACTTTTCTTAGAGAAATTGCAGACCAGGTGTTTTTGTTCGGTAGTGATATTTCCAAATGGTTTTCAATGTTTCCATTTCCATATATCTACATGAATTTATGCTTCCATAAATAGTCAGGACGTGGGTAGTTATACAGCGTGCATCAGTGATGCCAAAATATTGATAATCTAACCGGGAAACATGTCCAATATGTACGTTTCGAATTTTACGGTTAATATAGATGCTTTTTCTGCTCCATCATGCATATTTGATTACTCTGTCAGCAGTTATCGCAAGCTATTAATTTTTTTTTATGTTTATGTGATTTGATTGTACTTGAATTCGTTAATTTACTGAATATCAAGCTCAAAAAAGCCACTTACATTGGTGTTATGAAACTAAAACCTATCGCCAAAAATGAATCTTTTCAAGATAATTTTTCTTTGGAAAATGAGATGTTGATGAGTATATGTTGAGAATAGTACAATGTGAGATTCTAAAATAAAATCATCGTCTGAAAAAATGAGAAATATTCCGATCAGAAATCAAATAAAAGTTTTTCTTCATTTGAACCAGAGCCTGAGAACAAAGTATTCAGAAACCAAAACCGGGCGATGCTTTTTCAACCTGCCAAAAACCTGAGTGAGAGTAAGCGTGGACGCGACTTCTACATGACCAAAAGCAACCCGATGAAAAGCTTTCTTCTTATAATGAACCAAATCAATATCATTAGTTATCACCTGTAAATGATTCCTTCACATGCATAATACCTTACGCCACTTTCTTATATTTTTCACAGATATGACTGGTTTGAAGGACTTGGCTTGAAATGGTATGCCTTGCCGGCAGTTTCCAATATGATGTTCGACTGTGGAGGTATTCAGTTTACTGCTGCCCCTTTCAATGGATGGTATATGAGTACAGAGATTGGGTGCAGAAATTTATGTGATACCCAGCGACTCAATATGTTAGAGGTGAGCAACACTGAATGTTGAGAGTTACCATTACTTTTTCATTTTTGAAGTCTTCGGCTTTTACAATCATAGTCAAAAGCCTTCAAATTATAATATATAATTATCAATGATAGGCCAATCTACATTGTTAACAGTTTCTAGTTACTGAAACTTCTAGTCTGACCCTGGGGAAAATAATTTCAATACTACATGAAGTCCTGTTTGATAAGCAATATTTTTCTTCTGTTATCTTCAGTATCATGAATCTTAGAGTGGGAATATGTAGGTTGCAACACTTTTTGAGGATTCATGAAACATGAAGAATGAATGTTCGTTTCATTTCAAAATACCATGAAAAATGTTTCTGTACTGAACTGGATGTTAGTAAGTAGTTGACTTTTCGAAGTCTGAACAATACCGTATTTGGTAAAACATTGGCAAAAATTTTACGCTGAAAAAAAATTGTATTTGTGATAATTTCGTTCGATAGACGAAAAACTACCAAAGTATCTTCACTGCCTCAATTGAATATTAGTTCAAATTTCCCACTGACTTTTTCAGACAATCGCATTGAACATGGGGTTGGATACAAGAACTCCAGTGACACTGTGGAAGGACAAAGCCATAGTAGAAGCCAATTTAGCGGTTCTTTACAGTTTTCAACAGAAAGAAGTCACCATCGTAGATCATCACACTGCTTCGGAATCTTTCATGAAACATCTAGAGAACGAAGTGCGATTGCGAAACGGTTGTCCAGCTGATTGGGTTTGGATTGTGCCCCCTCTATCTGGTTCAGCTACTCCAGTATTTCACCAAGAGATGGCGTTGTATTATTTGAAACCGTCGTATGAGTATCAGGTTAGAAACGAAATACGTATTGTTTGGAAAATTTGATTACGTTCAGTTTGATATAGTCAACTGTTTAGTTTTTCAATCAAAATTCATATGAGTGGTATAGAGTTCAATTTTGACCACTGAGTGCAATATTTGTTTTTGATTTTTTCGACAGGACAATCAGTGATGACTAAAATATGTTTCTACTTTTCCAAATTATAACAAGTTTGAATAGCCTTCTTTACTTGAGATGATCATTGATATCTTCAAAACCTTTTCTATCTAATTCTACTTTGCAGTCAAAAATCAATATATTCTTTGGTATCATTTTCATTTACTACTGTCGCAATCTCAAAATTTTCATCTTTGTAGTTCTTAAAGGAGATTTCAATAGTTACCGACAAAGTTTTTATTCATTCAATGCTCAAATATTAACTTCAATTTTCTCAAAAAATATAAAATCGTTGTGGACGACTCTGTGGCAGTTTCAAGCAAATGAACATCAATTAAACATTGACAAACAGCAATTGATTGAACTAACAACAATTCATTTAGCTGATCACCGAAAACGTAATTGTATTTCAATAATTCAAATGGATTACATTTAGGTTGTTCAAATTTAATTCGTATTCAGTCAGAACAACGAGGTAACGCTAAAAAACTGTGGGCTAATAAATCTTGCGGAACATATCGATGATAATGCCTGGTTTTAAATCAAGAGAACTATTCAAATTGAAATTACCAACATTCTTTGCGCTTTCTCGGAGGTAGACGATTTATTTTAACACGATAGGTGATTAGTCACCCTCTCTGAATTAATAGTTTAGAAGTTGTATGTAATTGTAATCGATATTTGGTTCAGCTATTTGAGTAATTGTAGTTAGCAACAGTTTATGTTACAGTAGTTATTCAGAAACACTGATTTTTTCTGAATAATAACTTACAGTGGAGATAGGCAAGAATCTAGAAAGTTCTGTTCGTTTCGCACTTCCACTGTAGACATTTTCTTGTGAGGAATGTCGGTTATTTCATACTCCAATGTAGGCACCGTATATTTTCTCCCACAATAGTACCTTTCAAAAATCACGAGCAATAGCTGTCGGTTGGGATTGCGAAATTCATCGTAGTTGAGGATTTTCTATTCCATTTCGTGCTTGAATCTATGCTCGCGAGATTTCTACGAGATTTTTATTCATAATATTACAGAAATTCATTCACCATCAAATGGTTGAACGTCACTCAAACCGGCGAATGTTATGGATTTAGTGGATCAGAAAAATCCATTCACAACTAACGCAATAAATCGCCATTTTCCCAATATAACATACTTTTTGCCACAAAACACCGCACTGTGCCAGGTTGTTGTGGGAATTATAAATCATTCACATCTATTTTGTGACTGGTGGAAACTTCCCTTAGTGAAAACTCCCATCGGTCAATAGATTTAACCAGCGAATGATTCGACAACGGCCGGACAATTTTACCCATGCCTATTTGAATAAACTCATTCTACAGAACTGTTAAACAAATTATTTCGAGCAAAAATCACTGGCATTTGAAAGGTTTATGTATGGCTCGGTTCGCACATGGCTGGTTTTGAATTATACGGGAACTTTTCGGTTAGCAGCCCGTGATTAGAGTACAAAATGCCGTAATCCGTTATCAGAGTTACTAATTATGATGGAGTTATAACTTTCAAAAAACTTGGCTACAGTTGTTTTCAGCAGAGTATAGATTACATTTTTTCAAATGTCCTTTTAATTTTTATCGGTTGGGAAAGGCTTCAAAATTTTTTCTGTAGGTGAACAATTAAGTTTTTCAACATTTCGGACGTTTTGAATCCATTATCAGAGCTCAAAAATTAGTTCTTCTATATTTAAAAAAGAAGTTAATGATATACATGATAACAGACAACGTAGGTACGAAAATAAGGACTAACTAGATGAAACTCATACAACCTCCATCTGATAAAGTCCGAAACGTTAGAAAAAACTGAATTGTTCATCTACGAGAACATTTTTGATCCGAATTGAAGGGGTTATATTTTTAGGAGTGATTAATTTTTGGGAAAGAAAGTTTTTGGCTTTCTACTACCACATCTTGATACAAAAAAAGAAGGGATAAAGGATTAAATAGGCGAATGAATATCATTACGTCATGTCAATGTCATCGATGACATAAGCAGATCAAGCTTATTCCGTGACATGAAAAATCGTAATTCATGAATGAATTGTATGTATTTTCTATAATGTTATTCAATTTGGTACTGTCGAGCCTTGGAGCAAGTGTCTTAAGGCGAAACATATATGTATACCATTGAGAATGACAGTGTTCCATGTAACTGCAATTTGTTACCATTCATCTAAAGTAGAACTAATGTGAATGATATCTGATTTTTATTCCACAACGATTGTTTGAAATACAAACTGAGTAGAGAAAAATATCTTCTTGTTTCGAAAGATTTTTTTCTTTCGTCTAACTCAATGTTTATATGAAAGTAGCTGTTTCAGGAAGACTTTCTTT
>WOGP01004999.1:0-13500 GCA_015342065.1 Leptinotarsa undecemlineata
AGTGTTGATCAGTTTACCGATGTTTCAAAGTATTTAACGAACTGGTCCACCTATTCGCTCGTACATCCTATCGATATTCAGAAGCTATCTTGTTACGAGGGGCAAATTTTATGGAATCGTCTTTTCAATTATTTACGATGGGGATGCATAGACAGTAAAAATGACTCCGGTAAGAATTTAGTTCTTACATTTAACATTGTTGCCGTTAGCTCTCAGTTCAATTTGTATATGAGTTACCTTCAATTGAAAATTGTTATAACTATAGATACATACACATGACAAATATCTGACATGAGTTTTGAATTTATATACGTATATATAATAGAATCAATCACATAATGATGATTTGGACATTTGAAATCCTACTATTTTGACAGTCGCCCACATATAACTACTGATTGCCTAGAATATTCAAAAAATGTATGTTTCATTAGAAATGCAATGTGATAAATTTTCAGTTTTCTCTAAACTGAAATAGGATTTTTCACAAAGTAACGTTAGGCTTATCAGTAGACCCAGTACATAGTATTTGTTATACTTTCCAGTGTGGCTTGATTTCAAATGGCATTTAAGTAGGTACTGTAGACTATTATTTTGAAATAGTTTTTACCAAATTTTTTTTTTATGTTCTGATGGCTTGTTCAGTTTTCTATTCATTTTGGTCGCGACCAAAAATATTCCACTAAAATGTATACTGCTTAATGAAATAACGAACAAGCATTGATTGTGTTTGGAAAGGCAAATCTGAAAATGACACGTCTAAAGAATTCATGACCTCCGAAATAGCTTTGTCCGTTTTTGTTAGTCTACTTTAAACTATAACATTTCAGTCAATACTTATTCAATTCAATCGAAATAAGCGGCATTTGAATCAATGTACATTTGCCAACGTAACACAACAGTTGATTAATTCCGACAGCATAAAAATTGTGTGTTCGAGATTCGAAGAAGTCGACGTCTTTGTCTGGTCCCGATTGGCGAAGCTTCCACAGGTGAGAAATTTATCGAAGTGCTTGAAAAGATGTTAGTAGGTTTGCTGAAGGTTTGGGGGCATGGTGACCAGCCGCTGGCCACCATACAGTAACCACGGTGTTTTTTGGTGGGTTTTTGCCTTTGGAAAGTGTCTGGGTGGTTCATTGGTGCCCAACCACCTGAACCAACAACCTGAACGTCTCCTGTTGTCGTAGAGGATTCACTTTGCACCACAAGTGACAGTCCGATTTAAAGAGGATAGTTTTGGTTGCGTAAAAGCAAAGAAGAACAGATCTGGAAACTTTTTGACCATTCCAATACGTTTTGAACCATCAAAAATCGCATGGGACCTGAATCCCAGTTCTACAATCATCGCACGTATGTTTGTGATGGGTCAGTCTCCACCAGGGTCCTCAAATCATCGTCCTGGCTTACTCCGGAACTAAATTTCGCTAGTCAACATCTAACGGTGCGTTCATTGACACCTTCATTGCCAAATGCCTGGTTGAAGGATGATGAAGTCTACAGGCGTTTGTGGCACAAACCTTCCTCTATTTACAGTTGAATTTTTGATAATTATTTTGAAGGCAACTGGAACATGGTATTTTTCGGGTACCGTTAACCTATCTCTTATTCAGGTCATCATAATTCATCCTTGGACAAATGATTTCTTGATGTATTTTGTCACAATAACCACACGTCTTGTGAGTGTTTTGGGTGTGAGTATTGCATACTCTTTCATTTCTCTTCATTTGATTTGTGAATTTCTTTGAGAATGTTTCATAGCGTAAGGTACTAACATTACACACAAAGATAGCTTTCTTGTTCAACCACAAAGAGAAATCTTCTAAAGTCACCCTTTTTTATTTCCACCTTTTCATTAAATTCGGAATTTTCCTCAGTTTTTCTCGGATAAATTGAGGGTTTTCGAGACAACGTTTACTTCCTAGTAGACTCTTCGTGATCGAAACCACCTTGCTCACCTCTGCAGATTCTGCTTTTCAAAGCTATTTTCTTTTATGGAAGCAAGGATATAGTGTCTGTTCATCAAAGTATCTATTATGTATTCAGTTCTTCCGAACCGTGTATCTGAAGTTTCAATCACAAGTTCTACGTTATCGGCAGCTAACATCATTCCTTCAACTGTTGTTTTTGCTTCCTCTTTCAGCTTCAGCATGATTTCTTCGTCGCTGTAGTCACAAAACTTGCGAAGTTTTTTGAAGAACTTATGGAACGGGGGCCAATCTTGGGGACTACCATCAAACTGTTGAAAATCCTTTTCTAATAGTTTTCGCATGTGAAATTAATCCGAATTCATTACTTCATGTGACGCTGGGTTTTGAGTTGTTGAAGCTGGGAGTGAAAACGTTCTAAGAACGTATGCGAAAGTTCCGCAAAGCTGTTGTATATCTTGTTATGTGATATTCCCCGAGAAATTGTCCTTCGACCTTGGGTATGTTGTCAATGGGTTCCTCAGTTTTTTCACGAATACGTGACATATTTTCTTGTCTATCATAATGACAGTGTTCAGATGTGTAATCTACCCATTGAGATGATCTGTTTCTTTGTTCTTGTTCTTCAACTAATTCTCTCCTGATATTTTTGCTCCTTGCTTCTGATTGAACGTAACTGTTGCCTTCTTCTTGGGCATCTATCTTGGCTTCATGCAATTCTTCTTCGAGTTGAAGAAGGTGTAAACTCTCAGCTATTTCCTTCTTCTTCAACTCTCTACCGTTCTTTTCTTCCAGTTGTTGTTCTTCCAGTTGTTGTTCTTCCAGTTCTAGCTCTCTGGATTTTCTTTGTAGCTCCTGTCTTTGTCTTTCTATTTTTAGAGCTATTCTTTTCTTTTTCAAGGATTATTTTCCTTTGAGGCTCTCCAGTGAACAGACTGCTTCTGTAAACCTCATGTATCAAGGATGTTGACTGGCCAGATTTATCGTCAACGATTTTTTCGGGTAGTTTGTTTTCGGGTAGACAGACTTTAATTCAGACGCGCACTTTCTCGCTTGGACGTACCTGTCTCCATGTCGGGATCACCAAATGTTGTTTTTCTGATAATTATCAAGGAGGTTGCGTTAATAATCATGTTTCCATTGCACACGGTTGAAAACCACGAAGTAGGAATGGGTCAATTGAGGCTGAACCTCAATTGACCCATTCGGCTCAAAAACCAACGAAGGCTCAGGATGTGGTGTGTACTCCAAATCACTAACCCTAAAGATTTAGTGGGGAACAGCTATTAGGGCTATTAGCCCTATTAGCCTTGAACTGACGTGTTACCTCAGGGTTAGTACTAGAGTGCCACCAAGATTTAGCAAAAGCCTCGGTAGATAATAACATTATCCTGAGGTAGATTGAAGGTCACGACAGGAGTAAAGATAATCGCATTGCGGACTTTAGCCAAGGAAGCGGCTGGACTAAGAATTTCAGGACCTAGTAGCACCCACGGCCTGATGACTTCGACAATTGCGGAATTAGACAAATGTTACACCCATGCTCAATCCCTAAGGAGATGGGATGAAATCGAAGGGTGCAAACTTGCCAGGATCACACTTGGCGGATCTGGGAAGCTAGCACCGAAGAAATATCTGGCGGTGACCAGGAAAATTATATGCTTAACTGTAGGATTTCTGACTGGCCATTGTCAACTAAGGAAACACCTCCACAATATGGGGCTAGTGGACACACCTCTATGCAGGATGTTTGAACAGGCATGTCCTATGCGTCAATAAGATATTGTGTGTTCGGCGAGACTTGGTCTGCACCTGCCGATATACAGGAGATGTCTCCCAGAGACCTGTCCACCTTCCTGGGAAGGACAGGATGGACGATGACCTAGGAGGACAGCTCCTTGGGAGGATTTACAATGAGTCACTAACACATCAATATAACAACATAGTAGAATATTTATTTATTGAAATATGGAACTACAAAAACCAGTGACGTGAAAACGGACAAAACTTTTGAACGTAAAATAAGTTGTTGTTTATGTATTCATTTGCACAAGTGGCATCTAGTATTT
The DNA here is from genome assembly GCA_015342065.1 of Leptinotarsa undecemlineata. Classification (NCBI taxonomy): domain Eukaryota; kingdom Metazoa; phylum Arthropoda; class Insecta; order Coleoptera; family Chrysomelidae; genus Leptinotarsa; species Leptinotarsa undecemlineata. Next base: position 3,995 of record WOGP01004999.1, read on the forward strand.
CTTTTGTAAAACATGTCGTTTTTTTAATGATTTACTTAATCTGAACGCTAATCAATGGTTGTCATTGATTAGTCGTTTACAAAAAATTATTTGTCAATTATCAAAATTGTTTAGTCAAAAGTGTGCATACATAATCAATTTCACAACTACAATGCGGTAGACATGGTGAGATTATTAGTGAACTCATGAGTAGTAGTTTTGTGGAATATATACATGTGTCGTTTTGCATGTTTCCGGCTATTATTTAAGATATTTTGTGCATTTGTTGTGATTGAGAGTGAATAGTTTTTGTGGTAGCGAAAATTTCACCTAATTGGGAATTTACATTAGGTGTAGGTATCATAATATCTATAAATATATTGATTGCATTTGTAACCTCATCTCGTTGTTCGAGCTGCTAGTCGATAATTTCATTATGTAGACATAAGTATAGATAACGTCAGTAAATAAAATTTGAAATAACGTCATTCACTACCATAAATCGTGTTTAATCAATTGTCAGTACACATGGTGTATCTTAAATGATGCCATCAACTTCAGGTGGTGATTACTTGTCATATTTCATGAAAAAAAGTCCACTTGAACTTGTTTCCGTATAATGAGGTGTAATAGATTTTTTTTTGATAACTCGCAATTAGTTTCGCCGAGTCAAACTACATTATGGAGGTGTTTCCTTAGTTCCGCAATTGTCGAAGTCATCAGGCCGTAAGTTCCACTGGGTCCTAAATTTCATAGTCCAGCCGCTTTCTTGGCTAAAGAGTTGGCAATGCGGTATAATAGGGATTCATAGTATTAATATATTTTCACCTCTGAACGCGTGCCGTCGCACAGCCGTGGTGGATTCAAATTACAGAGTGATCCAACCTTCAGTTGCATGCCTGGCAAATCTAATGAGTTCAAAAACTCTGTTGGATAAATCACAGCTTCGGGGGCGTCGCAAACTGTACCTACGATCGATGGATAAACAATAATAGTGACCGGAAACTGTGTAGGGAGTGAGAAAAGGCTCATAGTGTGACCCCTGACGGGAATCACTAATCTATGATCAGGGCTAAAAATGATTGAATTACTAAAATGGATATTGAAACCACTCTGCTATAACTTTCACGAGAAAATTTCGATGGGAAACATCCTTAATATTTTAGTAACGCTTCGGGTTTACTTCCGGTGCGATGTTTGGATGCGTTTTAGGAATTCGCTGAAATGAAATCGTGACGTGAAAACAAAGTCAAGGTCGATACAATCCCATTGTCTTGTATTGAATTCGATATTATCTGTCGCGATGGTCAGGCGTTTATAATTTCCTGCGATGATATGGGACGGTTTATCGCTAATTTTAAACTGAAACTAGCCAGTGATTATCACTGGATGTCTGTTTGTGATTAGATTGGACAGCTTATCGCAACGCAGCTGTATGCATATCATCGTAGGCGTTTGTGTTTAGATCATCCAATTCAGACCAAAAGAAATTGACAATCATCAACCTAGAGTGCTCGCCGTTGACAGTGATGGCATGGCCCGCGTCGTTCTCAAAGAAATATGGAGTGATTACGTCGCTAGCCCAAAATCCACACCAAACAGTAACTTTTTCGAAATGAATGGGGAATGTTCCTCAATTACAGCAAATTATTACAGCAAATAATAATAATAATAATATGTCTTTATTAGAACAGCATGAAAAACATTTTTTTTTTGTAATAATTTACACATAACTGCTGACCTAAAAGGCGAAGTTCAGTAGCCCACTACGTATAAATATTACTTTTAAGAAAACAGGTAATTTATACATATGTTTATTATCGGCATTCTATGTCTAAACTCAATTCAATAAATGATTAATTCTGGCATAACAGGTAGATTTTGAGAAACAAACTACAATATTACTTTTAAGAGAAGAGGCAATTTATATATACGTTAATTATTGGCATTCTATGCCAAAACTTAATTAGATAAATGCGTAAATCTGGCAAAACAGGTAGATTTTGAAAAACAAAGTACAATATTACTTTTAAGAAAACAGGCAATTTATATATACGTTAATTATTGGCATTCTATGCCAAAACTTAATTGAATAAATGATTAATTCTAGCAAAACAGGTAGGTTTTCAAAAACAATTACAGTACAATATTACTTTTATGAAAACAGGTAATTTATAATATTACTTTCAAGAAAAAAGGTAATATTACTTTTAAGAAAACAGGTAATTTGTCGTATGTTAATAATTGACGTTATATGCCAAAACTTAATTAGTTTAATGATTAATTCTGGCAAAACAGGTAGATTTTGAAAAACAATCACAATACATCAAAACTTGTAAGAAAATGGGTAATTTATGAATATATTATGTAAATTATTGTCATTTTATAAAAACAAGTTCAACAATGATCTATGAATTACTTTTTGTTGGTCATTAAAACTAACCTATTCATAAATTACCTGTTTTCATGGAAATAATATTGTATTGTAATTGTTTTCTCAAAATATACCTGTTTGCCAGAATTATTCATTTATCTGAGTAAGTCTTGACATTAAATGTCAATAATGAATGTATTCGTAAATTAATTTTTTTCTCTAGAATAATTTAATTATTCTTTACGAAATCTGTCTGTTTTACTAAAATAATATAAATTATATAAAAGACAATGTAGAACAATTTTATGTGCCAGTAACTGATGAAGCTACCGTATAGTAAAACGTGTCTTGAATGAAATTTTTGAAAATTGTATAATTATTTTCATGGATTGTGTTAATAATTTTCATCGCATAACACGTCAGTGTTTTTATAATATCATTATTAGTCAATTCTGAAAAAGGTATCATATAATAAAACACGTGTTTCAATTCAGTAAACTATTCAAGTATCACACAGCCTTATCGAAACATGCAACTGGAGCATAGGCAGAAAACTACAGCGTGATGAGAGGGCATTTTTAATACACAGATTCACACGTAACTTTTCCGAAGAAAAATTGCTCAAACTGGAAAGCCGGTTTTCAACGCAAATATAATTGAATGTTATATATGTTGTCTACAGATACATAAAACTTGCTGGTGATTGTTTGTAATCAATATGCTGTTCAATCTATTTATAATCCAGATGAATTATTTATTTGTACAGTATTTTTGTTTATACATTCTAACGCTAAATGACTATTATTTTATTGAAAATAAGCATGAGTATTATGAATGTTTTTTGAAATAAAGAAATTGTTTTATAAAAACTAAGTTGTTCATTTGTTCATGCGAGCTGTCATCAACTACGAGGTCTGTTGAAAAAATGTGGTGAATGTTGGAACTGGTATAATGATTTAGGTTTCTCGAGTCTGTCTGGTGGAGATGAAATTTTCATTAGTTACTCTGTTCAATAGAAGAATTATTATTTGTGTGACTTGCACTTTTCACTTTCATGGAATTTCAATATTTCCGCTGCGAATTGAAGTGTTGGAAAAGCGTATAAAAGAAATTTTCGGTATTGGAAACAAACCTAACCTAACCCATCTTATCCTAACCTAACCAACAAAAACCTCCACTACTAGTGACATTTTTCTGTTCTTCAGTTTGTCTCTTTGGGTGCTTACCTTCATTTTTTGGGTGCTTACCTTCATTAACACAATTTTTTTTCTCTATGATATAAATGATCGTTGCTTTTTTGTCTTCATGTATAATAGCTGCAGGAAACTGGGAGTCATTTCTTCTTTTGGTAAAATTTCGGATTGGGTTCACCCGTCGATTTTGAAAAATAAATTGTATATACTCACGTAATTTGATGTGAAGATTACCAATTCGACAGAAAAAATCGGTGCTCTCTCTTATTTCTGAAATTCCAAAAGCTCGCAACCTTTTTTTGCACAACACAAACTATAGAATCGAGTATTTATTCACCACATCCCTCCCTTCATACATTATTTCACCTTGCATTGATACTTTCTAGCTTCATAATCAACAATTTTTCTATAAAATTCAACAAAAGATTTGTTTTCTGGTGGTATCCTCTATTTTGAGAATATATACCATTTTGAGGTTACGTACCATTTTGAGGTTATACACAGTTCCGTAAATTATTGAAGTTTTTTATAGGACAAATGTTGATTAATAAACTTAAGTGTCAAAAGAAGGTGAAGAAAGGTTAAAAAAGGGGTATCAAAAAGAGGGGAGGGTAAAAATATGAAAGGGGCAAAAAAAAGGACCAAAAAGGTAGAGAGAAGGATCTTTAAAAAAAAGTGGGTGAATGGCGAAAAGGACAAAAAGGTGGGGGAAAAATAAAAATTCCAAGATGATAAAAGATTAAAAAAAATGACAGAAGGTTAAAAAAGATGACAGAAGTGTAAAAATGATGACATAAGGTTGAAAAAGATGACAGAAGGTCAAAAAAGATGACAGAAGGTCAAAAAAGATGACAGAAGGTTAAAAAATGATGACAAAAGGTCAAAAAAGATGACAAAAGGTCAAAAAAGATGACAGAAGGTCAAGAATGATGACAAGGTTAAAAAATGATGACAAAAGGTCAAAAATGATGACAGAAGGTCAAAAAATATTACAAAAGGTCAAAAAATATGACAAAAGGTCAAAAAAGATGACAAAAGGTCAAAAAAGATGACAGAAGGTCAAAAAAGATGACAGGAGGTCAAAAAAGATGACAGAAGGTCAAAAAAGATGACAGGAGGTCAAAAAAGATGACAGAAGGTCAAAAAAGATGACAGAAGGTCAAAAAAGATGACAGAAGGCCAAAAAAGATGACAGAAGGTCAAAAAAGATGACAGAAGGTCAAAAAAGATGACAGAAGGTCAAAAAAGATGACAGAAGGTCAAAAAAAATGGGAAAAAAGGTCAAAAAGGTGTGAATGTTATGTGGTAAACTCATACTAGTGATTCTATAGTTTGTATAGGGACAATTTTCAGAATTTTCAAGGGCTGTAACTGGAAATAAGAGAGCACCAATTATTTTCGTTCCGATCCCTGATTTACATCGTCAAAATACATAGGTACACACAAAACTTTACAAAATCGGCAAGTGCTATCCGAAATTCAACCTTTCTTTTCAAACAAGAAACAAAAAATGTTTTGTCTGTCCTTTATTACAAATAATGAGAAAGAATCCGAACATTCTATGTACAAAAGGTTCAAAACAAAAAAAAACAGTGAAGATAAAACAATTGACGTTCTGTTTGAGCTTAGCAAGTAGAAGGAAAATTCTGTTTTCTGTGTGAAAAATTGTACAGTTATATGAATATAGTATACACCTATAGTAGTATCAAATGTAAATGTCATGTGGACATGATGACATTTTTGAAAGCTAATTCATATTTACAATTTCCGGGATTTTTCTTACTCTCAGAGAAAAAATTTATACAAAAGAAATATATAATCGGCTTTTAAGTCTGAAATCAAAGACTCATTGAATAATTTCAATGAAAAAATTAACAGACGAATCAAAACTTTTTATTAAAATGATTCTAGGTTGACTAGCAGGATCATCAATGACGGTTCCCTTCAGAAAATTAGAAGCATCAGTAGCCAGTTGACGAACATTTTCATCCTAGAAACAGCAACTCAAAGATATGTTTTTACATCGAAAGACTGAGTTGGTTGAAAAATTCCTAGTCGGTCGAATTCATAACAATTTTTCATTACTATGAACTTAGGATAGCGTGTAAACTACAAATAAAATTAAAATAACAATTTACCACAATACTTTTTTCAGCCTTCAATTTTCACAACACTAAAATCACAAATCTTCATTATACATCACATATAATTTCCGATGAATGAAGAAGATGATTAGGTGTGTTTTGTTATTTTTCATTTCAAGGTTTGTTCCACCTAGTCTATAGCTCTCAGATTCGATTATTTTCAATGTCCCTGAATTATCATTCACAGATTGAAAATGATGATAACATTTGAATGGTGATCCAAGGAGTTCTTCCGGCGTGTCCACGCGTGTTTTACAAAAACGAAACACGTGTTTTGATATACAATAGCGGCTTCAGGTGTGTAGAAGCTACACAGTAGCATCTGCAGGAGTGTATATACTATAGACACACCTGAAGACATATAGACACACCTGAAGAAGTATAGACATGCCTGAAGAAGTTATTATAAAGAGTTTCATAGTTTTACTGAATTACAACACGCAAGTCTATACCATATACACGCCTGAAGAAGCTATTTTATAGTGTCTATAGTATATGTATACAAATCTGAGCTATTGTATAGTGCTATACACGGCTGAAAAAGCTATTGTATAGTACTATATACGCCCGAAGAAGCGAAGAACAGAAACACAACACGCTAGTCTATACTATAAATATACAAGCCTGAAGAAGCTATTATATAGTGCTATACAATAGCTTCTTCGAGAGTGTCTATACTACAGACACGCCTGAAGACCTGTAGACGCGCCTGAAGAAGCTATTGTATAGTGTCTATAGTATATACAAATCTGACGAAGCTATTGTATAGTGTCATACAAATCTGAAGCTGTTGTATAGTGCTATAAACGGCTGAAAAAGCTATTGTATGGTGCTATAAACGGCTGAAAATGCTATTGTATGGTGCTATAAACGCCTGTAGAAGCTATTGTCTGGTGCTATACACGCCTGAAGAAGCTGTTGTATAGTGCTATACAAAAGACTATACTATAGACACACCTGAAGATGTATAGACACGCCTGAAGAAGCAATTTTTTAGCGAAGCACGTGTTGCGTTTCTGTAAAACTGTGTATTGAAAATATCACAATGAAGTGTGTCTTGAGTAAATAATTTAGGAATCTGCAAATGATCAAAAGGCTATTAATTAACCATCAGGATATGCCTTCATACAGAAATTATTTAGATTCGTTTCGATCCAATTCAAGAGATACACACAATCAAAGAAAAGTATTCTATTTTCTGGTAGCCGATTTCTTTGGAAGCAAAGTAAAACACGAAAACTTTTTTGAAAAGATTTTGAAATCGATGAAAACAATCGAATCTGAAATGAACTGAAAAAAAAAATACGTTCATTATATTACAGTACAGATGAAATGTCCTGTAGTACGGAATACACCACCTAATACAGATATATCTATTAGCGGTAGAAAACATTTATAAAAATATCTCACCCTGCGCAAATTCATCTAATATTAATGTTACAAATATAGTCAGAATCAAAGATCGAAAGCTAGTGATATTTGTGACGAAGAATTCGCATGTATGGTCTGTCGGTAAATGTCATACGAGGTATGAATTTGTTATTATTGACTACTGATTCAGTTGACTTTGCATTTGTCGAAATGTGACACGTAAGAAATACAGTGTGGAGGAACAAATTGGAATAAATTCATTATTTATATATCATTGTGCACATTTATAAGAAAAATTCTGAGAAAGGTCCGTTTTGGACGTTGAAATTACCTGCGACTGCCCAAAAATTTCATACCATCCAGAGTGGGGATAACTCCGAAATTTTCAAATTGAAAATCTGTGCTCGTGAAACATTTAAAAGGTTACCTTTTTGCCAGCAAGATCTTTTGATCTGGTCCAAGGTGATTTATTCTCATGGACACATATATATGTGAAAAATGTAAAAAAAGCTACTTTCACAAGAAAAAAAAGTCTCACATTCTTCTTGTAACGACGTTCATGATCAAAAAAATTGTTTTTGAAACTATGGTTACGAATAAAAAGGATCCACTCAAATCTGGTGGAACAAAAAAAAAATTTAGAGGTGTGCCACAGGGGTCAACATTGAGGCCACTTCTGTTTCCAATTTATAATAATGACTCGCCTCACTCGATGAATTCTTCAGATGTAGAAACATTGTATTCAGAATGTGCAACTTTCAGTAAAAGAAATGGAACAGATAATCTTTACATAATCCGAACAAGGATACTGGAGAAAGTTTCTATCATAGTTCACACGAAATGACTTAATTCTGAATGAACAAAAAACGTACACTTGTGAAATTGATTGCTCCAATCAAGATAACAAAACTTTTACTAAATTTACGGGAGTACAAATGGAATCAAATTGAAAATGCAACCACTAGATTTAGCTAACTGAGAAAAAAACAAAACATGTGGTTAGATCTGTCACATCACAAATGTTGAATAAGGTTGAAGACACTCTAATTTAAGAATGGAATGGGACTTATGTTCTTCCTAGATGGGCTGAAAAATTTGAAGGCTAACACACAGATGATCCTACTAGTATTGAATCTATGATTTGTAGCTAATTTGTAGAAAATAGATTTAAAAAAAATTATGTGCTAATAAAGCAGTGCTTTTTGGCGAAAAATACTGTTTAAACCAAGTCTTGGCTTGATGAACATTGTTGGGACTTTGCAACAGAAAAATCAACCGTTGAGAAGTGGTTTGCTACGTTTAAACGAGATGAAATGACCACTGAGGACAATGCACGCAGTGGACGCCCCAAATAGGATGTTACCGACGAAAAGTGACCGCAAAGTAAAACTGATTGAGATAGCTGAAAATGAGGGAAGAAACAACGACACTATCACATAGTGTTATTGGAGCCTTTGAAGAATAGGAAATTGATGTTCCATCAAGTCAATGCACCGTATCACAAAACAATGAGAACAATTGTAGAATTGCATGAATTGGGCTTCGAATTCATTCCGAATCCAGCATATTCTCCAGATTTGGCCCTCAGAGTTTTCCAGTTCTCAAACCTCAAGAGAATGCTCACTGGGAAGACATTTAGCGCCATTGAAAAGGTGATCATCGAAACTGAGGCCTATTTTGAGTCTCAAGACAAATTGTACTATAAAAATGATATCGAAAAATTATATGACATCTATAATTGTTGTATCGCTCTCAAATAGTGAAATCGAATTTTATACAAAAAAAAAAGTTTTTTTGTGTTAGTCAACGACTTTTTCAGTTCAACTATTACATTATCAAGATTATATTTTTTAAATGTTAAATTTAATTATGCAATTTGCAATCTGGCCTTAGAAAAAATATGTCCACTTTTAATGCTATCAAATCATTAACTCGTGCTATAAAAACCAGTTTTGAAAGAAACGAAAAGTTTTTGGGAATTTTCACAGACCTAAGTGCAGCTTTTGATTGTGTTGATCATGACATAATACTGAGGAAAATGGAGTACTACGGATTAAGAGGAGTGGCACTCAAACTAATCAAATCCTACTTGTCCAATCGATTTCAAGCAGTTTTTATAGAAAATCAGAGAAGCACTCCTCAGACAATAAGTAGAGGAGTTCCTCAGGAATCAATATTGGGCCCCCTTCTCTTTATTATTTCTATTAACGATTTGCCAAATATGTTCACCTCAAATATCGAGACAATTATGTATGCTGATGACACCACATATGGCATCAGTATCAATAAAGAGGAGTGTCCGGCTACAATCCTTGGGGAAGTTATGGAACAATCAAAATCCTGGTTTTATTTCCGATAGCCTCTTTCATTCTGAACAAAAAATGTCTCTTTGGTTTTTTGCCCAAAATAAACCAGTTCGCAGCAAAAATTTATTTTACCAGCAAC
>WOGP01005000.1:0-13499 GCA_015342065.1 Leptinotarsa undecemlineata
CTTATATAATAAACGAACTATGGTTCATATAAGGGCTAATGTAATAAACCATTGTTAGTTTATTGTATAAGTTTGAAAATGTCCGTATAGGACGAAACTGCAGTAACGTTAGTTACAAATAAAAGTGGTAATAAACATAGAAAGTTTCATATCTCTTTTCTTCATCAGAAATAAATATCTGTTGAAATTGAAAGGGTTATATTTTTAAAAGAGATCAGTTTGGCTTTCTACTTCTTCATTTTCATATAAAAAAAACGTGAGAATCTTCTGAAGAAAAAATAGAAAACTGACGTATAGCGAGCGTTCTCTCAGACGAGGATGCGGAGAGTTCATTTTGTACACGTTTTCTCTTTTATTATATTGTGTGAATATCTGCCGCTCAAAAAATGTGCATCACAATCCGATATATGATTTGTGATCCGCCGTTATACGATTAATGTGGTACACGTGCATTGAAATAATCCGAGTGAGACATCCTGAATGTCATAGGAAATATGATGATCGGATCAACAAAGACTGGAAAATTGATTGAGGCAGTAGAGTCATAATCAAATTAGCAAGCAAGCTAGATTATAGTGTTCCGAAATTTGTCAATATGTGTAGCATTTCTACAACAGAGCTACTTTAAAAAGTTCAGATTGTTATCATCAACAATCGTCTTTGGGTGATGCTTCGGGGCTAGATATGGATCAATTGGGCACGCTTTTTCATCCTTTCGTCTTGATTGTCAGTGTACACTAACAAATTTCCTCATTTGACCAAAATTTTCAAACATTTCATATTTCCAACTCAACCTAGCTGATGCCTTGATGTTTAAAATCTACGTATTTTCTTTGAACTCCCAAAAGTGCTCTTCCATTTTCGAAATGCTGGTTTCTTTGTTCTTGTGCTTGCTTATACGGACTTCTAAAGCCTTTTTATCATGGTCCTTGCTTGGTAGCTTGTTTTTTTATGATAGTTTATCCGAATCTGAGTTAAGTAGTACTGAAGAAAAGAGTATTAAAACTTTCTATGTTTTTACTACTTCATTTGTAACTAACATTACTGCAGATTCGTCCTATAAAGAGATTTTCGAACTTATACATTGAACTGAAAATGAAAATGTCCTTATAAGACAAAACTGCAGTAACGTTAGTTACAAATAAAAGTGGTGAAAAACATGGAAAGTTTCAATTCTTTTTTCTTCATTATGATATCCTACCATGTTGTAACGGATACATCCATCAAATAGGTAGTACTATCGAACTAAAATTCAATTTTTCTCCTTGCCGAAAGTCCTTCTCAGAGTGTTTTGTCGTATTCTGGCCAATGCATGTCTATTACCTATTTGTAGTATTCATCCTGTTGAATATATTTTTTGTAACTCAGTCTTTGTTGATACCTCTTTTTTTATTGCACAGACTGAAAATACGTTAGAATTTTTAATATTTGTCTCTAAATGAATTAGTGGTGATTGGATTCAATCGATCAATCAATTAAAGTACACTTTATTGTCAGAAGAACAAGGTTATTAAAAACAAAGCTTATATTTATATATAACAACGATTAGGTAAAACTACGATAATTTGAGCATATGGGTTTTTATATACTAAAGATAAGTCGGATAAAAATGTTTAAAATATGTCAAAATAGAGTAAATACAGTAATTACATACCTTTATTCATTGATAAAAATTTAAAATTGAATAATAATATATTTATGAAAATTTCAAAATTTAGGGTTATGCATCAAACTCCGAATAAGAAGAAATTGGGTTATCTACAAACTGAAGACGAAGCCTCCATCTAGCTTATAATAAGCTTGTTGGACGAGGATTTTATTCTCTCGTCTGAATCGCCTGAGACGGACGGTAGCCGGTCGGTTCGACCTGGATGCTTTATTCACTCACTCAAAATCGATCGCCGTGTTGGTCGCTGGTACAAGCCCCAAGCTGACCAATCGATTTTCACTTGCTATCGTCCAACCGTGTTAGGAATCAGACGATTAAAGGTAACAGCTCGTTAGTCCTTAGCTCGCACAAGTTTCGACTTCTGAGAGTTGTCGTTCGTAGGGGTGCGACAGCTGGTTAACGGAAAACAGATTTTAAAGAGATGTAGTGTCCCCAAAAGCTGTGGGTAAGTGATTATTTATTTTGATGCCGTTATTTATTATAGAGTTTTTAACTATACAGGCTCTAACTAAATAAGTGTAAAATATTCAAGGAGGTGATTCCTCATCGAAAAATTATAGGATCTTCCATATAAAGAAATTTCATTGGAGCATCCCTTGTTAAGATACAGCCCCTTAAAGGGGATACATAAAATTTGTATAACAATTTTTTCACAAGCACTAAAAAAGTTACAATATTGAAAGGAACCTGACGTTTTGTACTATCAAAAAAAACACTTGGTTTACCCCATGGTTGTAAGGGGTGGAAAACGCAACCCCTAAAATGTATTCCCAATGTAACTTTTCGTTTTATTATTTGTTCACCATTTAAAAATGTATGTCCAATAGCCTGTTTCATTCTAAACAAAAAATGTCTCTTGGATTTTTTGCCTAAAATAAACCAGTTCGCAGCAAAAAAATATTTTACGAACAACTACAGAGATACATCGTCATAAATGCGAAAATACGAAACTAATATATCTAGTAGGTCGGTATTAGCGATAGTGACAATTGAATTGGTATGACGCAGTCAGTTTGTGAATTTTCGAAATTGAATTTATACTTATTGTGTGTTGTTGTTCTATTCTTAATTTGTCACTTTAATAATTCACTTGTTATTAAAATGGCATACACAAATGAGGAAATGGCTGATATGCATTACGTTAACGGTCTGTCGCATGGGAATGGGTTAGAAGTTCCTAGAAGATATGCTGAAATGTATCCTCAATGGCAGCATCCTTCATATAGAATATTTGTTCGACTTCATCAACGATTACGAGAATATCGTTCATTCGACAAAAGAACGCAGGATTGTGGTCGCCATCGAGAAGTACGAACACCACAGCTTGAGAAAGTAGCACTTAATTTGATTGAACCTACTACCAGTACTTGAAACATTGCTTTTCAGCTGAATGTTGATCATATGACGGTATTTCGAATTTTAAAGGAACAACTCTTATACCTTTACCATCTGCAACGAGTACAGGCACTGTTACCGCGAGACTTTCAGAGGTGATATGTTTTTAATGCATGATGAGGCTCCCGCCCATTTTAGTCAAGTAGCACGTCAGCATTCAACTGAAGCATATGCAAATCAGTGGATAGTTCGAGGTGGACCACATAACTAGCCCGCTCGATCATCGGATCTCAATCCTCTCGATTTCTTTATTTTGGGCCATTTACATCATTATGTTTATCGTACTCCTGTTCGCGATGTAGAAAACTTAAGAAACCGCATCATCAATGCGTGTAGTAATCAGAGAGTCTCCAGGAATATTTGAGTGAATACGTGGCTCAATGCTCCGACACATGCGACCCATTGTAAATCTTCCCAAGGAGTTGTCGTTCTAGGTCATCGCCGATCCTGTCTACTCCAGGAAGGTGGACAGGTCACTAAAAAACATCTCCTTCATATCGGCAGGTGCAGGCCAAGACTCGCCGAACACACACACTCTCTTATTGGCAATAAATCCGGATACTCGCACAGGACGTGCCTGACAGTTCAATATTCCTATTCACATGTTTTCTTGAGATTAATTCTCTTTCGATTTTATCTATGTGGTGATACTTTGAATTATCATGCCAAAGAAAAGTTGGGTCATCAGCAAAAAGGGTCACTTTGTCAGAGATGTTCAGTTGGTTGTTGTCATTTATATACAGTAAAATAGAATGGGACCCATCGGATCCCTGAGGTACACGCAATTCAATACCTGAGATTTTTTAGTCAATTCTATAGCGCACTATTTGAATGCGGTTGTTCAAATATGATCTTACCATTCCTTCTTCATTGAGGATTTCATAAAAGGTATCACGCTGTTAAGGTGTTACAGAAAGCCATGTTTTGGTTCTTAACATTAATATTATACACCTCTGTAATCCAACGAAATACGGTGCTACTTGTGGGCTTCTTCAAAAACTACCAAAATAGTACTTCCAAACACGTGTTAGTAATATTTCTATTGTACATCTCATTATTCTCATTCTGACTTCCAGATTTTCGTTTTTGGATAACTTGCTGAAGATGATCTCGAAAGGGTGTCGAACCTTGAACATAATCAAAAGTCTGGAAATTGTAATTTACTGCTAATGCTTGATCAAGGGCTTTGATAATTGAATAAAGCAATCAGAAATATTTGTGAACAAAATAATTCTCTTTCAGACAAAATGAAAATGAATTAGTAGAATGAGACAAAGTGATAATAATGGAATGTCAAATACAAAAAGTGAATAATGTACAAACCTCAACCTCATTTGAATCCAGGGTTCTACGGTTCAAATCGGGATATACGGTTTTCTTGTACTGGGATGAGTATTGCATTGAGACATATCCATTGATGTTCTTTCAACTAGTTTTAATTTCTTTAAGTAATTCACCAATTTCACACCCATTCCTTCCGATATTCATATTTTGATGTACAAGAGAATGTATCTGCCTTAACCATTATCCAAGAATAATCCATCAGTCGCTCAAATTCGTTTCATGCTGATAGAAATATATTATGGAACATCAGTTACCTTTAGAATGTTTCAATCGCAAAAAACTGTATTGGGACCGTTATAGGAAGAGCCCTTTTACCGAAAAAAAATCGTCATTAATCATATACGAAAATACGTCACCCTCATACCTCTCCCTTCAAATTCTTATGGAAACACAAAAAAAAACTGTTGAAAACGATTTTCATCCATCAGCATTTGTCAGGAAACTGTATAGGAGGAGACTGGAAACTTTTTCGTTTCGCCTGCATTAAGTATTCATGTCAAACTTTGAAACATTTCGTTTCCTACATAACACATAAAATATTACTTACCACAAGTGAATTTGCAAAAACAATCATGTAGGTATTTACATTATGACTGAAGACCACAAATGCCTTTTGGTATTTTTTTTATGGAAATGAATTTTCGGAAAGTATTTTTTTTTATTTTGCTGTTGAACTGTGGAATATATTGACAATCATCTTTTCCACCAACCGATTTCCTAGAGTCTTTGAAATTCACTATATACTTGTTAGGACAGCAAGAGGATTGTTCTGGATTCTTGGGTTTCTTATTGAATACTCTTTGTAAGCAGGAAAATAGTAGAATCAATACTTCTGACTGCTCTGGAATGGATGATTTCATACAGTCTAACTCGTCTTGTGTTTGTAGATATTTTGCTGGAAAAATCCTCACTAGTTTACTCTGTAGTATATGTGCCAGCAAAAACGTATGTGACTTTCTGGAACTTCAACTAGCGCTTCTTAATATGGCTGATAACCAATTTGTGCAAAGCTTATTGTTGAATCATCTGAAAATAGAACTGTATTGCCAAATATGCGACAAACAACTTGACTATTATAAGACAACAAGTATAACTGAGGCACCAGTCAATCTACTAATAGCACTGATGATCTTCAAACATGATTTCTAACACCAAACTCTTACGAAGCTTCGGAATAGATAAACACCCCAATCTAACAGACCACTATTATAATCTTCATGCAGTCATTATTCACTTTGGTTTTGGCGTTGAATCTGGTTATAAGTACGCATTGGTCAAAGACGAAGCGGACTGGTTTGAGTTTAACGATAGTCGTGTAACTAAATATTATGGCAATATCTTGAATTTATTAGAGCCTCCAGAGACACCCTACATATTATTCTATAAAAGAGAGGACATTGGCAGATCAAGATCTTCAGATGATGTGGTGCTGCAGGTTTTTCCGGGTTTTCCTGCGGCTGAAAAAACAAATGCGCCACTGGAATCAATCAAGACGTCGGAGCACGTATTAATTTTCGTTGTTTCACAATTTCATCATTTGTATTACCTCCTATTTTTATGTAGTTAATCATCAATTGTACATTATGAAGACATGATTATGAATATGTGATTCAGATTTTCAATATTTGTTATTATGAAATTATAGCCCGAAATTCCCAGATATGAGAAATTGAAAGGGCGAATTTAATATAAGTGAACAAATTTTTGAAAGATATCGAATAAGAAAAGATCATAAATATGTATTTTCCTATTATTTTAATCGTCTGAAACAACAATCATACTTGGGTTGTGAATGCCACACAAACGGGCGTTGATAGTCGCGATGTGGAAAAATAATAATAATAATAATGTTTATTGTGTACAACAGAGTTACACACAATAGGTAAGGGTTAGCCTAGGGCTATCTTCCACCCTTCCTTAAATTACATATTAACAGTAACATGTTACATTGTATTGCTCACAACTGTGTGGTAATGGTTTTATGATAATACTAGGTTATATATACATAAATGAAAATTAATTAGAATTAATGAGAAGGACAATTTGAGAACAGACTACGGCCTACGGTGTACAAATTTATTGAATCATACTTGCTAGTAGTGATTTTTTTACATGAATTTTAAATAGATGTGACGATAGATTCAGAAAGGAAACGAATTTATTTAAATGCGATGGTGCCAAATAGGAAAAGCTTCCTTCATATTTCGACGAAAAGTGTTGTGGAATACTAAAATTGTCAGATCTAATATTGAGACTGTGAATCTCAGATCGACGGACTATTAGCTCAAATAAATAAATTGGTATTTTACTTTTTAAAAGTTTGTAGAGGAATAATGTTATCAAGTATTGCATTCTATAGTCTATATTCAGTTCGTTCAGCATTACGAGACAATTTTACGATAGATAATTTTAAGGTATTACGAGCCAAGGATATATTTCAAGTATTTGAATTTATATACCAAATATCTCAGTTTTTTGTCAGATTATTTATATGCGTATCATTTGAACCATCAAAATTCCATTCTTATACCAGGAAAAACAAAAAAGTTATAGGGGCGAGCCCGAATCGGTCAACACACGCTATATTTGACACGAAATTATTTGAGGAGTCTCTAACACAGAAGTTAATCGTTTTTCAAGTTATCTCCGCAATCAAACAATTTTGATGTCATCCTTGAATCCCTGCCTCTGGACCTCAATAAAAATTCCAACGACAAATTGAACACGACAAAAAAGAACGCAAGGCATGCTAATGTGATTATAATAAATGTATGTGCGACAATGCCATGTAAAATTACTCCCATTAGAACGTATTAGGTATTGTTGATATTCTATAGGGTCGCATTTATCACACTCGAATACACCTTGTAGTACAAGTAATTCTAAATGGTTATTTGTCAACTTGGCGAGATTTATTATGAGAATTGCATTGCGGTTGAACGGGCTACCTCCACTTGAACTAATTCTGATTCTAATATCAGAAACGTTATGTCGTTAGTGGTATTTTAAATTATACACTTAGGAGTCAGTCATCCTTGTGTGCGGTTTGTCAGCAGTGTCAAATTTATTCAGTGTAATCTAGAGAAGGATTTCGATCTCATCCATAAAAAAGAGTATATAAATATGTAATTGCGAAATTAAAATTGTTCATTTGTGTGAACATGGAAAACTCCAACTATTGATCAAAGTGTGACAGATCAAGTAACAACTGACAATTAGGACTTATATTGCAGCTTTTTCTGTATAATTTCGGAAATAAATGTATATAAGAATGGGTATACTTTGCTAGGAATGAACAAGAATAATAATAGTTTTTGGCCTTCTAGTTCTCCATCTTGATAGAAAAACTGAGGGAATTTTCCGAACAAAGAAAGAGAAAATCAATTTATATGAAAACTGAATTATACGAAAAAAATAAAAAACTTTTCTCTATTCCGTTTGTAGTCCAAACATTCGAAATATGATCAAATCAGATATCATTCACAGGATTGCTACATAATATAAATATTGAAAAAAATCTCTCCTGAAAATATACCCTTTACATTTAAATAATAATAATAGGTTTCTCTTCAATCTCTATGAGTTTCATTCACATTTTGAGAAGTGATCAGGTATCTTGTAAATAGGAAATGAAGCATGCAATCACTCAAAACAAAAAATACCACTATAAAAAATATATAGCTACAGTGAAAATATATTCTCCTTTCATTCCTTTGATCCCAAGACCATTTTATTTTTCTTGTTCGTTGATCGTTGTCTGTACGTTTCAAAACCTGTTTCATCTACGACAGATACTATGAGACATCGAAGTAATCTAAATGTCCTCACGGTAGATACTCCATCTTTAACGGTTTTGGTCACCATTCGATTCCATTGTTTTTGAACGTTACTTCCATTTCTATTTGTTGAATTGAATGGCTTGATACTTATGGAATTTAGTGCAGGTAGCCAAACTTTATGTAGGTATCTCAGATTCTTCTTCCATTCAGTTGAAATTTGTTTCACGTTTCTCAATTTCTACCATCTCTTGAAATATTTCTCGCAATGAATGTGCTGCTACTGCTACTGAATCGGTATATCCCATCGGGTTAAAAACCTTATTTTGTTTCCGAAGTTGACACAGCTACAAAGAAAATCGATTAACTTCTGGCGTTGCTGAAAGCTTCCTCAGCTGACCTCAGACTCTTCTGATCGTTTTTAGTTGGCTATAGTAACGATTACATTCTGTATCTTTTCAGAATACTCTCAATTGGGATCGTAACATTCTTGATACAGGACAGAAATGTTCTCCATTGACAGGTCTATTTTAAGTTGCCTTCTCAGTCTCTTTCCTGAGTGGTCGTATTTCTCGCTCAAAATCGGCTTCGCTATATCCATCCTTCGAGGACATTTTAGGATGATTGAATTCCTCAGCCATAGTTTTGTCGTGGCTGATGGTGTGAGTTTTATTTCAGATATCAGTCTGCGTTTCCTTTGCCGATGCCAGATTCCTTTGCCAGATGTCTGAACTTCACGTTTGTTCTCTAATACATTCTAGAACAATATTGTTTCTGAGGTTTCCCATTCTATTGTGAATTGGATTTTTTGGTTGAGGTATTTCAGATATGGAAGTTCAGCAGCTCTTCACCTTACTAGCATTCTTTGAAGGTTCAAACTTCATCAACAACATTAACTTCAAACTTTATGGTTTTTAGTGATATCTCTGTTGATAGTTGAAAATTACGTTGTTTCATTTCAAATTTCGTAGAGTGCGTAAATGAAGTTCAAAGATCTGAACTGTTGTCCATAAACGTACGTTCATAAACCTGACTGAGTTGATGAGATTCTGTGACAAACGATCCTCGACTCCTGTTTTTGGCCGAAGTTGAAAACTGTGCATGCACCTAATGCGAAAGCTCTTTATGCAATTTCCTGTGAACAACATAGCTGTGGTAAGCCACAAAAGCCGCATTAAACCAAGTCATTAGTGGGCCTTTGTTTCAGCAAAAACCACGCGAAAGTATGATAAAACGAGCGACACGGTGAACAATATCTAGGAGGAAAAACTCCCGCAATGCAGCAACTTGAATAGGTGAATAGCTGGTTGTGTTGTATGACCGGTAATAACGGGAAATATACGAAGATATAAACATCATCTATTCTGGCCAATTTAGCAGCCTTTATGATATGGGAAACTGTTGTCCGTTGGCATATAATTTATTTATCGTTCTTTACGGCGGCTGTGAGCAATAATTATTGTTTGAATTAGGTGTTTGATTCAAAGGTAAGGCCACTGGCGTGGATTTATAGCAGAAATATGGAAATGTTCCATAATTTTATTGGATTATGTGTCGTTGGCAGTTTGAATACTGAACTATATTCTTCATAAATGTTGACTATATAATTAAATTATTACCTGGATATCACCCTAGTACAATAATTATGGAAATAGGAATTACATTTGTTTTGATACTGATGCAACAAGTAAATAATAATAATTCAAAGCAGGGATGAACAGTGGAATACCTAAGTATGCCAGCTGGACCTTGTTTCCATGGCTACTCGTGGGACCCTCTGTAGATCATGACATAACCAAAGAATCTGACCTTGAGGCCATAGTGAAGACAGACGTGAAGATGGACGTCCTTCAGCAAAAGCTGAAGCTTCTCAGTCTCCAACTTTCCAACTTGCACCAAATTTTTGAGCAGCACTAGGCAGGCTCTACATTCCTGAGCATAGCAGTGAATACTTAACAGCGGCGAATAAGCTTTGCATGACTAAATCAAATGTATATCGTCAGATAAAGCTGACTCACAAATGTTAATGTTGCATGGTTATTGAGAAATATTGCACCCCAAACATCTGACAAGCTCAATATCAAAGAATAATATGGAATCTCTATATACTATTTGGGTTGCCTTAAATAATATCCAAAATAATGGTCCATAGGTACGATTCCAGAACTGTAAATTTCGACTAAGATGCCAACAGGCTACCTAAGTGGACCAGTAGAGGACCTCGTGATCCATTCTTGCCAACTGACCTGGAAGATCATTCACCAAATGAAGTAATCGACTTCGATAAGGAGCTAGATTTATTTGGTCGAGTTTTAATAGGTGTGGGTCACAATGAATCCCCACAGTCAGACATTCAGACCCATTCACTTCAGACCTACTCTGTCTGATGAAATCAAACTGACTTTTATTTGATTGTACTTCCAATTGAAACCATATTATAATTTTCTTCGAATCTTGCAAAAAACTGATTACAGGCGAGAGAGCTTACGTTGTTATTACTGTAGAATATGAAAACATAGAAAAAATTTTTCTTTGAATTGGAAAGCTGTAATTCCGACTCAGTTTTCGACCAACATCTGATCGTGTCGCTTAGATCGTTTTGGTTTACTAGACTGACATGTCCAGACGAATCTAAATAAATGTTGCTGTTATCGTTGTCATCATATTATTGACCGGCCTCAACTAGATTTTTCAATGATGTACATAGTGGCTATGATTCTTATTTCAGTCCTCAGAACAGTTTTTGTTGCATATAGTGATCTGAACTCATTTGGAACAGTTTTTGCGGTTTATTGTTTTTTCTTATGAATTTCGAAATACAGAGAGAGCAGTCACGCTAGATCACTGAAGAAGGCCATTCTGTTTTTTTATAAACGCAAATACTATAAACCCACTTTTTACATGCCAATATGGATATTCAGGACTGTCGATAATGGAGGTCCATCAAAAGTACACCTACTGGACCTATTTCCCGACTATTCACGCTATTTTATTTTCACCGTCATTCACCGTCAAGAGTCAATACTGATTTATATAGTTTGCTATTGATAGCAATTGTCAACTAGATATGTTCGTAGACTCAGAACCAAATTGGTAAAAACAACAAACTTACTGATGTGAGGTTACTCGGTATACAAAATGATCAACTTCACTCTGACTCCACCAAGAGGACTTCGGATCCACTATCCGATATCAATTTTCGGCCTTTGTTGTTTGTACGAGATGATTAAAAGGCGTTTACTTACGTGCCGCTCCATTATAAAAACAATAACTACACGCTTTTTAGGATTTAAATAGTTCGGCTAATGTTTACTCTGTAGCCGAACAAAAAACGGCGGAACTAACGCAGCCAATAGCTTTTAAGCAGCCATGAGAATTCTGCTTTTGTTGTCGGATAAAACGTTGATTCACTGGCGTGCGGCCAAGGACAATGTACAGAACTGAAACGTCCTGGTGATCCATAGAATAACCAAGATTACGAAAGAGATGATATGGTGGTGAAATGTTGGTCCGGAATTTTTTTTATCGCAGCATATAGGAATATGAAATAAAAAAATTTAAATAAAAAAATTGTCTGATCGCAATTGCAAAGAATATGTCAAATATTCTATTATTGAGCCCCGGTATTCAATTAGTATAACTGCATTATGCATGAGTAGAGATACCCTGAGAAAATTTTGGAAATTCCATTCCAGACACAGTTACGAATTTTTGTAGATTGCTGTTCAGCTATCTTGTTTCAAATGTTTCTATAATTTCTTCTGGCTTGTGGATATATTTCTCTTCAGTTTTTAGAATTATCATTTATTTGGTCTGTTGAAAAATAAGATATTCATGTACCTATATACCTATAAAACTTTCTACAATATTTTGAGATACTAAAAATAAGACAAAATTTGCCTCGCAGCCAAAAAAAAAAACTGAAGTTGTTGAGATATCTCAAACTATCTTCAATAAAGTTTTACAATGGGATAGTTCAGTTTATTTTATTCTTATATGCTTTTATTGATAGCATCCTTGATGAATTTCTTATAGAAGAAAGTGAAGAAGAAATTCTAGAGTGTCCTAACTCTTCCCACAACAGAACTAACGTTGTGGTCTACGGACCACACGAACAGAAAATAACAGTTGGGATGATAAAAGGATGCATTCACATGCGTCACCATCAAATTACGCGATGAAGCACATACTTTTACATAGAATCCTTTTCTACAAGTGTTAAAGGTAGAATTATTAGTTGGTGTTTAGGTTTAATGGGCCTGGGCTATTATTACATGCACTCACGTGTTGTTTATTGAAAAGTTTCTACGGTTTCAACTCTTTTATTCTATACACGAATAGTTATTTTCAAATCTTTTAAACTGTAGGGACTTTTGTTTAAGTGCAAATTGTCAGAGATCAGAGTAGAAAAATAGGATATGAAATGTGGTTTGACAAAATAATTAATTACCAAAGTTTTCAGGAATCCCTTGAAATTGTCCAAAAACCATAACATGTGTGATCACACTACAAGTGAATTTCAAAAATGAAAACAGTTCTTTATTAAAAGGTTAGGTTTTTCGTAAAAGTAGCTCAATCGTTCCGTTTTCACTTGTCTCTGCCAGTCTGTGCACTTATATCGGATGTACAAATCGATGACGTATTCAATCTCGTGGTAGACGTGGTAGTGGACGGACGTGCTGATAACATCCGTCCACATGCCATGTACTATCGTGGGGCTCCGTTTGGTGTTGTGCTAGTCCATGGAATGAATACTGAAATGTGTGAGAGAGATAAATAAAGTGAAGTTTAAGGACCCCTTTATTCACGCCGGTATCCAGGCCGGGGTGGTTATGATAACCACGTAAAGGGGGCCATATATGTGAATTTGAAAATCTGAAGGTCACCCGAAGAGGAGGCGACCCAATAAGTATATGTAAAAACAATCGAAAGGTATCCTGAGCAGGAGGCGACAATAAGAAAATACTGTGTTTTTTAGTATAAAAAGTGTGACAAAAAAGGGGTGACAGCATTGCTTCGAAAAAGACCGCTGCGCGCTACCGACGAAGCTTCTGCCAAATTGACGTCAATTTGATAGGAGGAGAATGGACAAATGCGCCCGAGTAGGAAGCAACGTCCATTAATTTAGAGAGAGAGAGAGAGATGACGTAATCGTCCCAACTGTTACAATTCCCATTTCAACCTAACGTAAACGGCATTCGTAACAAAATCAAACCTATATAAATGGCCTAAATGCAACAAAAGATAAAGTAACTCACATATTTTCATAAAGGTAGGTCTAAAAAATCTATAGTTGATGACTCGTACGGCAATAA
>WOGP01005001.1:0-13498 GCA_015342065.1 Leptinotarsa undecemlineata
ATATATCCAAAACGTTTTGTCCCATAAAAATAGTGTACAATATCGTTGGAAAATCTATGAATTTTCGAAAAATCAATGAATGGATGAAAGCACTGACATCACTCGAATTGTAGTTTCATTTCACAATATTCATAATATGATAATATTTCAAATTATCAATTATTTTCACCCAACTTTAATGATGCTGACCAACTCTAATTTCAGTTATTGATGATTGATTTTCACCTATTACAATATAATTTTCAATTTCATGATTCCAATTTAAATTTTATTATTTTCAATTCCATATAACAAGATATTTAGATATACATATATTGTTATAACTTATCCTTTATTATCTCAGCAGTTCTCCTAAGCACTCGAGGCGCTTGTTTTATGCATCCCCTTGGAATAATTTAGGATTTTTATAAGATAATTAAAATGAATGGTTATCATATTATACATATCAATATACTGTTCTCAAAGAAAATATACGTTCTATCTGTAGGTGAAATTCTTGTAGGAATTGATGAAATTCAATCAATAAAAAATTATTTTCTTTTTGGGATTGTTTTCAAATTTTTATTTTTTTTGTTTCACTTTCTCCAATATTTGGTTTATTATTTGTTGCATTTTCTCATCTCTAGTGTTCGGTACGGTTGATGTGATCCATGTCTTTAATCACATTTATATTCTTATTCATTCAAGAAAAATTATAATGGCGGGTGTTTTACCTGAAGAAATGAGCTTTTCCCTGATCCCACTGGTCCGATGACGGCACATAATGATCCTGGTGGAATTCGTATCGTTATGTTTGTCAGTGTAAAGTTTTTGGGAACCCAACATGCGGAAACATTTGTTAGCGTTACCTCCTCTCTTTCACTGATTTTATTACGTATTGTTTGTTGCTCATCTAGAAGAAGAAACATCTCCAGTCTTTTAACGGACGTCAACACTTCAGAACCATTGCTCACTGCATAGGGAAAAAGAAAGGATGTTGAGTTCCTTAGGATATTGAAGAACTGAGCCATGGAAAACATTTTTTCCGCAGTGATTACATTTCCTAAAAAAGAGGGGTATGAGGTCAATTTCGAAATGCTTATGAAAGTGGAAACATTAAATTTTTCGACTGAAACACGAATTCTTAAGGATTCAATATTTCTCCTGTCGTTCGAATCTTATTCCTTTCACTATTTTTTACTGGTTTTTTGTTGGATGTTTGTCATATTATTCTGGACATAGTTTAGGTTGATGGAAGCAGAGCCCAAAAATAAAGTATTTGTGATCCAACCCCAGATAACGCTATTCCGTCCTGCCAGTACCTCATCGGTGGTACTAGACCGAATGAGGAATGCATTGCTGGACTGAACTGTCCTTCTAAGACAAGGTTATGATATCTCTCCTCACGAAAGCGCCATCTATGGAATTGACAGAAGATTCATTCCTTGAATTTCAATCGAAATCAATCGCCGAATGAACCATTTGTGATCCAACCTCAAACAGCACAGTTTTGATTCACCATTCATTCATCGCTTCATTAATGCTAGACTGAACCACGAATTCATTGCTGAACTCAACTATCTCTTGAGCAAAAACGTTAGAAATTAATAGCGATGACATGGTATATATGAGTTCGTCAGAAGACTCAGTTTACAAATAGGTTCGAGTTGTTCGTGGATTGCTTGCAACCTGTGTTCAATGCATCATGTCGCATAAGACATTTTTCAGTCGATCCCTGCTTCATGAAAACAGTCCAACGCTTCTTCTCCCAGATGATAGTCCATTTGTGAAGGATTTCCTGTGTGTTTTCAAGTCTATTACCGTAATAAATAGAACTGGCCGATACTTGATGAAAATCCCTTTTGAAACTAATCAATATAGTTTATTGTATGATTTTCACTCTGAAGGATTTTACATAAACTGCGACACATACAATCTAATGTATAAAAATGAATGTTTGTTGGTTGGTTGGTAAGTGATAAACTTCTACATCGCTTAACCGATCGTGATGAAATTTGATATGCATAAGTAATTTTTCATAGAGAAGGTTTTTAGGCTATATATTTTTCTGTAACTCGCCACTAGATGGTGCTGTAGAACAATTTTTCCCAAGTTGATTCTGTAAAAATATTGGATCAGCAGCGATATAGCAACATAGTACTAGTAGCTTTATAAAGCATGAATTCAGACCAAAAGTTACTTCTAAATTACAACCATTTTATACTCTAACCTATTACCTACTCACCTACATAATTTCTAATTAATGAATCTACTTGAAAAGGCCAGGTATGAATTCATAAATTTTTCGAAAGTACCGTTAATATACCTAACTATTTTTAACTGGAAATGAACAGATTCAATAAAGGTGAATTATTTAATTCATCTTGATCGTTCATAAGATATTGAGGGTTTTTGAATTTGTTTATTTCCATACTTTCCAACAGGTTAAGTTTCAAACCTTTCTTTCGGAAGGACTCATGTCCTTCTGTGATCAAGTGAGTGGCATATGTGGAATTTATTTTTTTTATTCTGAAAACTATATTTGTGTTCCTTTATGCGGGCTTTGAACTTTTTTCCAGTTTGGCCTATATAAAATATCGGACATGACCTACATGGTAATTTATACACCCCCGATTTCTTTGAAACTGAACTTTTATCTTTATTATTCTTATTCTGCCTGAGTTGTTATTGGTTTTGAAAAAAATACTTACACCTTTATTGTGCAGAAAATCTGAAATATTTGTAGTGGGTTGGCCTAAGTAGGTTGAGCTTCTATAACTTTCATCCTCTTCTCTTCGAATTGGGTAAACTTCTTTCATAGCTTGACTGTATAACTTTTTTGATGATAAGGACGGATATGTTATGTTGTTGACGGATATTTGTTTCATTATGTTTTCTTTACTTAAATTCGCCTCTCACAGGGCACATTTATCAGTCTGTGGATCATACTGTTGAATGCTCCTACTTTGTGCTGATACGGGTGAGTGGACGAATTATGAATGATAATATCTGTATGTGGCGGTTTACGACAAATTGGAAAATCATGTTTGTTGGTAACTTTTGTTTTTGTCAAGTCCAAACAATTTATAAAATTTCCTTTTCTTTTCCATCTCCGTTGTGAATGTGATAAAAGGGTGGAGAGAGTTGATGACATTCAAAAAGATCGGAATTTTTCCGTTTCATCCATGGCACAATGAATATCGTACATGCCAGCATTTAGAAAGTCTAAAGTCTTTTTCACGTATTACAAAGAAGGACATGAGTTCAAACTTGATTACAAACTGCTCCATATCCAGAAGAAAGGTTTGAAACTTAACCTGTTGGAGAGTATGGAAATGAACAAATTCAAAACTCACAATATCGTATGAACAATCAAAATGAATTGAATAATTCGCCATTTGTGAATCTGTTCATTTCCAGGTGAAAATATATAGTTATTTTTACGGTACTTTCGGAAAATTTAGGAATTCATACCTTACCTTTTCAAGTAGATTCATTCATTAGAAATTAGGTAGATGAGTAGGTAATAGGTTAGAGTATGAAATGGTTGTAATTTAGCTATTAGCTTTAATTTATGCTTGATAAAGCTATTGTATAGCGAAACACGTGTCGCGGTTTCTGTAAAACCCTTCAAAGTGAAAATTATACAATATACTGTATTAATTAGTTTCTATTACCATATGTTTCTTACTGATCTGTTTCCATACCAATGTGTTTGCCTCCACTACGGGTGGATTATTGTCAATATACGGAGTTCATAATATGTTTCTAGCACACTATCAGCTTCTGATTGTCTGTGATTCTAGAGTCTTTAAGTGCCAAGTCCGCTTTTGCTTTCTCATTGCTTCTATAGAAGCATGTCTGTGCCTTACTTTGTTAATGATGGTCGTTCCAATATTCTCTTCGTTTTCCGTGAATAACTAGTATTGAGTACAGAAATGTAACGGTTGAATTATTAATTTTATCTGACGCCGTCGTGTCGAAATTTTGTCCTGGAAGATACAGCCTCCTGTTGAAAATGTACCAAATGTAAGCTAACATTTCGAAAATTTTCTAGAAAATTCTAATTGAGATGGTTGAATGGTGAAATCGAAATTATATCATTTGACTAGTTATCAGATTACCAATTCAAAAGAAACGGTTATGCGAGCGATATGACAAGTTGAAGAAATACCTTTTGAGGATGCAACTATAACATTTTCTGAGTGGGAAACGTTTGTGTTATTACGGTAATAATAGTCTATAGGTAAAACAGAATGTAATATTGAACAACAGGAGTTTTATTCCAACACCAAACCGTTATTTTAACACTTTGCCACGTGTTTCGATCTCTATATGATCATCTTCAAGAGGAAGATCGAAGTGAAAGTTCCAAGCAGTAGGGTAATTCTGGTGGAGATGGCCCTAGTAACTTTAAAACTTTAATGTGAAACAATTATTATGAATAGAACATTATAATACAAAAACTTGAACTTTATTTATAATTCTTATTAAATATTAAGGATAAATAACTTTGCCATATGCAATAACGTAATTTTAAACTAATAAAAAAAATTAGGAGTGGCAATCTCTCCCAGGATGTCTGGGAGTGATAGTCATATCAGTCGGGGAGAGACGGCCAATACTTTTTTTGCGTTATATTTTGCCCTTGAGATCTTTTAGCTCCTTTTTTTCTATTACAGCAGTATGAACACATGTCCTCAAACTCCGTGCAATTTTCATGCACCCAGAACATGCAAATATTTCATTATATCCAATCTTCTATCAATTGTGTTTTATAATAATTATCACCACAACCTCTGCATTTATCTTTCTATCTGTCTTCAGTTTCACTTTCAGAGGTATCATTGAAAACGATGGGAATTTCTACACAGCTGCTATGCTTGCTAGCTATGCTTCTTTTTTCAATATTTGTACGGAAGGTAGATGACGGTCCCATAAGTCGTTTAGTGTTATTATTTAGTTTTAATCTTCTTTCAAGTATTTTTCTTGTTATATTGTAGATAAAAGAGGCCCTATAAATCGTCATCCCTCGATTTTGTACTTCTTCCATAGCATTTTTTAAATATTCTTCGCTCCATTCACCTCGACCAGCAGCCACCTTCCGTATAGATTGGTTCGGCATCTGTAGAAAATATTGAAGATTAAAAATAAATGAAAATTAGGACATAACATTTTATGGCTATCTCTCCCATAATTACCATGTCCATTTCACCTAATTGTCCGGATGCGATGGCCACATTAGGTAATTGAAGCCATTTCTCAAGTTAGTGGGAAATTTTGAGGATAGAACACCAGAGAAGTTTATTACTTCACTAGGAAAGCACGAAAACGAACATAATTTTCAAAATCTTTTTGTGATCACTTAATATGTTAACCCCATTACTTAACTTGCATAATGAAAAATCAAAGTCAAGTTACCCACCGTTTAATTATTTTTCGACAAAAAATTCACTGACAGTTCCGAGCCGATGCGAACCAAACTTAATGATGACTAGTGGCATCTATTGATTATTACTTGAACTTTTTATTATTGGCCATCTCTCGCCGTCTTCCCCGGAATTACCCTATATCAAAAGTATTGATCTTATTTCACTGCGTTGAGCATTTGCTTTTCATTTCCATCATATTGGGAAAATCAAAATTCATTATTTTTAGGCCTTTTATTTGTGGAGTTTTCTTTTATACCGAATTCTTAATAAACAAGACTGGCTTTGTAACTAGGACGTCAACTTTCATTAACAACACTGAAACTTAGTTAGATTTAATAAGTTCCGAAATCTTGTGATTCCTGGGACTACTGACAAATGAAGGCTGAGTAGTGCATAGCCGAATGATTATCTCATCTTTCATGGTGACTATATAGTTACCTGGTACTCCGATATTCTATTTCGAAGAAGACATTAATTTACAAAAACTATTTTCTGAGTTACAAGCTCTCCCTTGAATAGTATGAAAAAGGGGTTCACGAGAACCGTAGTTTTTTCCAGTCTTTGCTGTTGTGCACTATTACATTTCCTCAATAATGTAATTTCTGTGATTATAGTTCTGAATAAAAGATGTATTTCACTATGAAATATTGGATTTCAGTCAGTTACAACTCATTCGTAGACTTAACAGTTTTGTTCCCTGATTCATACTTGCGAGAAAGTTATTCTCTTTAATAAAAATCGGTTCATGATCCTAAATATTCTAATAATTTTTCTCATTACGAATCCACTTAGGTTATATTAGGTCAGAAGTGAGTGGGTCTATTCGACCCTCCACCGCAACCCGCTGGGGTTAATTGTGGCTCACACCTATTCACACTCGGCCAAATAAACCCAGCTTCTTAGTGAAGCCGACTAGTTTGTATAGTGAGTGGTATTTCAGGTCAGATGGTAAGAGTACGGCTCTGCCAAACTCTGAAAACCTGATTCGGTCCCCAGCGCAGCAGGCAGAAAGTATGTGCTTTGCTGTTTCATCAATATTTCAACAGAGGCGACACATCCTATCTTCCGACAGTCCGAGTCTCGGCATATGATGATTCAAGGCCTGTTATACATCGTAGTTCATCCCTACTATAGTCCAACAATTGCTTGGTAAAAAGCTTTGTAGAGTGAAAAAATGCCTTGGAGTGAGCCAATCCTGGAAGATTCTGACTGAAGTCCATAAATCTCTTTGCTATGTAAGTATTTAATGTTTGTTTGACAAAGCCATAAGCGATACCATAAATAGTTACTGGTGTTTTTGGCAATTTGCTACCAATTTAGACATTGCTCGGTAGGAGCCAAGAGCTTCCAACGCCTCTTGACTGTCCGAAAATATTGACTTGTGTATGAGTTTGGATTCTTCCAATCTGTCTGCACACAATAGCACACAATAGCACACAATTCAATAGCATACATATCCGCTTGAAATACAGTCGCATAGGTCCCTAGGCAGGTTTATGAGTTTTGTAAAATGCTTTTAGCATCAGATAACTTACACTGAATGAAAAATACTGCAAATAAGCAGGTATAGTTACGTATTATGTTCCTATTGGATAATCCGATATACTATCTTTTATCGAAAAATTCTTTGAATACCTAGTAAAAAATAACATGTCACAGTTACGAATAAGGCAATTTTCTGGATATAAACCATGAAACTCAACAATATTGCTCTACGATATGATGTTCGCATGACGTCGTTGATTTCTGAAGCTCTTGCCGCGTTGACGACTTTTTCGAATGACTTTTCCCAGGCATACATCTTTATGACTTGTATTCCAGATACTAAACTATTCATCATTTTCATTCTTTTGTCAGTTTTCTCTGCTATGAGCTGTCTCAGCTTTCCACATTCTTTTCCAATGTATCCTGTTGAAAGAAAGGTGTTGTCAATTCATTTATGAACTTTTTGAGTGACTGAATTATTGATCAGGTGACAAGCGGGAGCAATATAAATTTATAGGCACGGAACGGAAGGCAACCTAGTTGAGTTTCGAATAAAATGCAAAAATTCAAGTCATTCTGTGAGCATCATTGATTACCTCTCTTTTATTCCTTTTACTTATTCATTTTTTCTCCCTCACAATACATCTGTTTAAAATCCGTTAATCAGCTATCACCCCCATACAAAAGACAATTCTTAGAAGTTGAGAACTTGTGCGAGCTGAGGACTAACGAGGTTTTACCTTTTAACGTGTGGTTCCTAACACGGTTGCAGAATCATCACAGCTTCAACCAGATAAATTCTCTCGAGAAAAATATCTGGTCGAGGCGGGAATCGAACCTACGGTCTACCGATCGTGAGTAGGACGCACTACTACCGCGACCAATTCCACAATACATAGGTACTATAATTTTTATACATTATATGTTTGATGAATAGTTTAAGTTTTGTATATTACAAAGGAGTTGAATGGAAGAGCAGGATTCGGCGTGTAGCACACGCTTTCCTCCTGAATTCCGCTCGAGGATTTTACCAAATCCATTGTATTTTCCTTTGTGTACTTTCTTTTTTACCTTGGTATATATAATACATTGATATTATTATTGATTATTGTCCCGCAAATTCAGCAGAAACGTAGTCATCCCTAATTACAATTAAATATATTTCAGAATTCCCATTTTTGCAATGTTTACTAGTTATTTGAAAAATTCTATATAGAAGAGAAATCTGGTTAGGAGTTTTGAGATTAACTTCCTTTGGGTAATACAAAAAATTTCCTCCTACGTTTGGGAGGTTGGAAATATTTTGTTTGTCTAATGGGTTTCAGTGATAAGCATAGCCTTCTGGAGAAACTTTCCGGAAGATATATTGCTGATAAATAGGGCTGCAAAAGTTTACGAAATATTATATGATGAAATTTCTGAATGTTATTTGAGAAAGAACTGTTGGAAGGAATGATGTGCTTTTTTGAGGATAATATTAGACCGATAGACATGAGCTGGTTAGTTTTGAAGGATATTAATGTAATATTCTGTGAGATGAAGGATGTGTCGAATAGAAAAAAGGGTTTGCTCTTTGCATACAAAAAGTGAGAAAACTTGTGGGGACTCTAACGATAAAGTCGGTGCAGTTATAAAGTAGGGCAACAGTTTGATTTCAGTATGACATATAGTTGGGGTAAACTAGGTACCCCTTGACAATTTTACGTGATGATAAAATATATATGATGAAATTGTACACTTGATGAAAATCATTATAAAATTTTATTATGTGATTTTCACATTTTTATCGAACAGTATACAAAAGCACAGGCATTGTATATAGTAGTCTATATACAAAGGCACAGGAAAGTATCCTGTGCTATTTATCGACAGATGGTACTAGTTGACCCTCTGCGAAATAATTGTTTATAATTGATTGTGGAATTGGCCGCAGTGGTAGTGCGCCCGTCTCACGATCGGAATGCCGTGGGTTTGATTTCCGCCTCGACCAGATATTTTTCTAGAAATAATTTATCTGGTTGAAGCTGGGATGATTCTACAACCGTGTTAGGAATTACATGTTAAAACGTAAGACTCTGTTGGTCCGTAGCTCGCACAAGTTTCTCACCTTCTGAGAGTTGTCGTTCAAATGGGGGCGACAGCTGATTAACGTAAAAACATATTTCAAACAGATTTTTTTAAAATTCAGCATTGGCGACGAAGGTTTTTGTTGTTTTTCTTTTCATTTGACCTTCCGTTTTTTATTTTCAAAGTCATTCTGTCAATTTCGATGCTGGCAAACCATCAAGCTGACAGCCCTTCGAAATAAAATTAATTTGTTGAATATTGCAAAGCAGATGTTTCCTCCTGGTGTTAGGTAATTGATAATTTTGTTCTTCAAAATGAATGTATTACTGGAATTAGTAAATTTTCAGTTTTGAGAGCTGTTACCAACAATCGTTAATGAACTGAAGCATCCTGATAAACTTTTACTATTACCCAGGACCCAGAAAAAATTATCCCGGTTACAATATCTGCTGTTTGGAATGCAATTCTCTTGGCAATCTAATAGGGCCAGTTATTCACAAAAGAATATAAGGAGTCAATATAAATGATAATTGTTTTCAAATTGGGATTCAGCTTTCACAAAGACCTTCATTTGGTGGTGATGGATTGAAAATCCTGTTTTCAATAAATAAAATCTACACTGGCTATTTTCTCAATGAAACTTTCGCTACTGTTTTTAGTAAAATCACCGCTCCCCACAAATGGTATAAAAAATCAAGTCACATGTACGTAGTACAATTTTGATTTTTTAATTTTTCTCAGATATATCAATACCGAATGAATTACGAAATGTGTGCCAATCCACGCTGTGGAATGATTGACATTTTACTGAATACTTTATTAACTTCCCAATATTCACAATAAATTACCACTTATTGCCAAATATGTGCACTCGCTCGATGCTCTATTTTTATTCATCAAGTCATCTTTGGATTATCCAACTTTTATGAATGAATCATGCTTATGCGATGATATCGGTGCGCTGCCACACCATAGTAAAAATCAACCAGTAAGTCCACTCCCACAACTTTCATTCATAAATTCACAGTTCTTGGTGACCTCGAAACGAAGTGCGGAGCCAATTTGATTCTTTCACCATAGGCGTGCGCTCATATAAAAACGAAATTCAAGGATATTATGCAAATTTTGTGGTGAGTTACTCATAACCAACTACAAAAACTTAAAACAATAATAACAGCAGCGAATAAATCAAACACAATATCAATTTTCGACTGTTTATTATAACTTATGCCCCTGCTACCGTCGAATCCTTCGATACTACAGCACTTAACGCGTTGAATGGGAATCTCATCCTAAGAACGGTTGGAGGTCCCCGGAAACTTGGGCGGATTACGTGGTAAGAGAGCCTACTGGTTGTATTCTAGTGTGGCCACACTTCGTCTTTTCTTATCAGCTTATTAGCTTCAATGACTTCATCCTAGGGGGCTCACTGTTGACAGTTGTGATCTGCTTCAGCTTGTCATTTTGTTTGGTGGGTGAAAATCATGAATGTGAAATTAGAGTAGTTTTGAGAGTTTGTGACGTGGTGAATATACTTTTACCTTTTCTTTGTTGATCCTGGGCTTCTTCATCGTTTTCTTCTAAAACAACGTCAGTTACCCAAGTTATCCTCCTTGTGTTTGGAGACCTTTGGTGTAGTAATGAATATTACTGGAAAATTATCCCAACACCAAACCGTTATTTTGATACCTCGACACGTGTTTCGATCACCAGGTGATCATCTTCAAGAGAAAATTAAACTGTTCAATCTTCTTTGGGATTTGTTACTTGAAGCCAATTTCGGTACATCACTCACCACTTTCAACCTTGACATTATCTGTATATACGTCACACAACGTTGCCAAGGTGACTGAGGAAATGTTTTGAGTTTAGCATTTATCGACTTTGACCTACATTTATTTTTGACAAGGCGATTTTGAACTCGAACGAACTTGAGCCAGTTAGACGGCTATTTTGAAGTTTTGAACCTATGCCACGCAACGTAGCCTAGATTTCTTTGCGGAAGTGTTTTGTGTATGACCACGTAAGGCGGTTATTCCGAAGATTTGAGGATTCGACCTTGAACGACTTTCAACTGCATGGACGATGAGACTTAGGAGTGCATTTTTACACTTCAAGTGACCTGCAATATCACATGCCTTTGCTGAAGTGAGTTTGAGGGTGCTTATGCAATATTTTTTCCTCATCACCTTTTTGAAGTACATATGAAAAACCACTTACTCATCGGAGTCAGTTTGAGATGACGTATACTGAATATTTTTACAAATATGTTTCACTGTGATAGGTGTGGTAAAAGTTTCAGGCGTTTAGATAACATGTGTCGTCATTAAATGCAATCCTGAAGGTTGGATGATAATGCTGATACTCCAGCAAAACGATCCCAGTGGGATTATGCCTCATCAAGTGCAGTTCAGGAATTGTTCAACTATTGTAATAGAATAGGATGAATCTACACCTACATACACCTAAATACACAGGAGCACAGAACAAATTTCTGTACAGAATCTGAAGATGTTGTAAAAATCTTCAATAGCGCATCAGGATCGTTAGCTACCTGGTCGAAAGCGATAATTCTTACTCAAAAAAGGTAGACGAAAATTTTGGCTTTGATTGATCAAATGTGGCAAGTTTTTGAAGTCTTGAAAAGGAACATGGAGTTCAAACACAAGGAATATTGGAGAATGAGTCTTTCAACAGTCAAAATCGAATTGTTGCCCAATCTACCGACCTTGGGGAGGTATATAGGACATTTATCGACACGATGTCAGCAAAATCAAAAGAATTTTCTGAAGCTGATTGAGGTATTCTATCTACATAAATCTGGAAGTTTTCAGTAATGAAACAAATAACGTTTTCAGAAGTTGGACTCTGGGAAAAGTTGTGTTCATCGGAGTAAACATCAACAAATATAGTCTTCTCAGTGAATCTTCCAACATCAAACTCAAAGAAGGCATCGCTTTGAAGAGGCTAGTTGCTAATGTGAGAAATGAAGACCGGTTCTGTTTTGCTTGGGCGGTGATATCTGTGCTGTGATCAGCGCCAACAAAAGATTCTGAAGTAGAATCATAACTAACCTTCTGAGATGCAATTAATGTTAGAGGTTTATGTAATGATTGTTCAGTCGAAGCTCATGGGCTAAAAAGACTTTTGGAAATAACAAAAACCGAAATGTGAAATTATTGGTCCCCGATGAATCTGGTAATAGCCACTATTGCTGGATTAGATATCTATTAAGATTAGTTTCATCTTCTGGGCATAATATAATGTATTTTTGTGAATGGTATTTCATGTATTTTTCAGAAGAACGCAAATTATTGCGACATCAATTGAATGAATAAATTGGAATTGGAATTGTAACAGAATATTAAAAATATATTGAAATTTGAAACTTTTGAAAGGCAGTTTTAAGTTTCCTTCATGGCATATGCCAATTTGAAAAAAATTCTGAAGCCTAAATTATTCATTTTTGAGCCTTTCTCAACTCATACCGGATTCGTTGTTGATTTGACCGCCATCCACTATAATTATTCAAATCACATCGTGTCAATGGAGCCAATTACTGATTCGAAGGAGAATTAATTTTCAACCGCTGATGATTGCGGTATTTGTGAAAAACCCTTCGAATTGGATGATTTCACAGTGAGAGATCATTGTCACCTTACGAGGAAAGAAAGATATAGACCTGCATATTTTGATGAATTTTCAATTACTCACAAGTTAACGAATTTCGTTCTAATAGATAACCATAATTTGAGTGGCTGTGACAGAGTTGTACACTAATAAAAATAATGTGAACATCATCAGTTGAACGGAGAAAAATTACATTTCTTCCAGCAAGCATCTCTTGATGGATACTACAAAAGATGAATTTGATGAATTGAAACAAGAATTTCTAAAACTGAGATGCATCGATATCTTCAGTTTTATGGTGTCGTTACTGCAGCAGTTAGCGATATTATGTAACACAAAACTAATTTTCGGAAGATGACAAATTTCTTTTCATGACGCAGTTCTGTTGAAAATTTGGGCAATAGTTTTGTTGAGGATTTGGTCAAGTTAGATTGGACTGAGCTACCATCAAAATCCGATTTTTATGATCAATTGATTGCGAAACATATATTATAGAACGATAATTATGAGAGGGTCAAATGTGTATGATCCTTATTCAATGGGCTCATATACCAAATTTTTTTTATTTCATTATTTGAAAGTTTATATTTCAAATAGTACATCTTCAAAAAATCTGAATTTTCACTCTTTATCTTCCCCTTCAAATTAATAGTTGAATGTGGCGTTCAACGAAACGGGGCGTGGTCAAACTTGACGTTACATCAGCTGACAGTGCTGGCGGACAAGCGAAATACATACTTATACTGAAGCCATAGAGAGCAAGTTGTGTATTGTTTACTGCAGTGAGTTATGGAACGCGTGTGACCTCAATGTCCTCTAGAAACGCCCACCACAACGACTTCCCGGACGGATGCTGTATCAGCCCGATTTTGATAAGCATTGTATAAAACTGTTTGTAATGACGC
>WOGP01005002.1:0-13498 GCA_015342065.1 Leptinotarsa undecemlineata
CTTTTTCCTGATTTAACCTAAGCTGTATCTCCAACAGGTACTGAGATTCCCATGCTTAGGATCCTTATCTTGGACACACTGTATACCGTGATCTTGAGATGTTTTAGAATCGGAAACTACTGTCTGAAATGAATATACAAATATCGAATCAGGAAGACCCAGGTCAAACCTTCCATGTGAAAATAGAAGTAATTGTTACAACCTGCCGGAATTTTGAGAAAGGGCTGACTGCTGCGGTGGATACTTCAGAACATAAAAAAGTTGAGTCAAATTGAACATGAGGCTGATAGAATATTTCATTTGGACTAGAAATTCAGTGAATCACTTGCTACTTGCTAGACTGATGAAAGAAAAGATGAAAATTCATAGAAAAAAAAAATAAAATACAATAAAAGAAGGAAAAAAATATGCTCATTTATATTCCGGACTTGACTTGTATGTCTCCTCGTCCCATCTTTTTATAACACCTACTCCAACAATTTTGTCTCCGGTATTATCCTGTACATGTCATTTGTTGATTCATAACCATATTCTCCTAAACATTGTTTTGGTTATTCTTGAATTGGCTGCATTTTTTGCAGCCACAGTTTCGTTATTGATACCGGCACTTCATAATACAAAAGTTCTTCTAATAACTGAGGAAGGATATCAATTAGGTTCAAGAGCAGTCGGTCATCCGACACTTAGTCGTGTTATAATTACAAACGCACTAGGAACGTTTACAGTTTGCGTATCGTAGCAGGTAGATCAATTCGCCTTTATTAATATCTGCCGCCGTATCAGACGGAACGTCCATTTTAAAAACCTGAGAATTACGGTTTTTGAACCCGGAAACATCGGACAATCTGTTAGACCGCCGGCCGTGCCCGCCTATACAACACGATGGCTCTATTTTATTCAGGTGTCTCCTTGTGTCTGTCCTGTAATTATTCTGAACTGGTGTCTCTGTTGAAGCAATTCTTTGGTTAAACCATCTTCAAACGTTTTCTAGGTTGTGTTCCAGGTGTATGTTCCTAGTAGTCTTTGTATTTATTATTATTACTTTGTGTCCTATACTATATACTCAGTATCTAGAATCACTGATTTTATGGCGCCATATACACCCATAGAGGTTACATGTGATTAAGTTATGATAGGTCTGGTTAGATTGGGTAAGGTTAGGTTTAGTTAGTAAGGTCAGGCTGGCGCGAATGAGTAGGAATCACAAATAATGATGTGATCGCTCTCAATCAGATATACCTACACATCAGAACGGGTATTTACGGAAACATAAGGTCTTTTCTGGTTTTCAGTTTGTACAGTTTCGTATCGTTCAAAATCAGTGAGTTAGTTGTAAACTGAAATTATTTACGCTACACGATGTTCAGTATTCAGATACATTATTTCATCAGTTTATTAACACCCTCATTGCCAAACACCTGGTAATTTTTCGGGCTGTTTCGGCAGCGCTTTGGTTCAATTCGAATTCGTAGTGTTTCTTTTAAGGGTAAAATTTACATTGTATTCGAATCGCTGAAAATTACATCAATTTGGAAAAACATTCTCAGGAAGTTTATTCCACCTAAACGCAGTTCTCCAGATGAAGGAGTTCTTAAACAGTGAAGGTGTACTGAGTTGAACCTCAAAACGATTAGCAGCCACAGTCTGTCGCGTATTTCTGATATTTACCGTTCTTGGTGGAATCAAATGTACCAAGTCATTTGAACACCTTCCGTGAAAGTATCTATAGAAGAGAGACCAATCTCCAACCTTTCTTCGATGTCCAGGCTATCAAGGTTGCACGTGATATTCGTGTCTCCAGTTAGGCGGATGGCTCTTTTCTGGATGGAATCCAGCAACTCAGGGCAGAGCTCCATACATGAGAACAATACTCCAGAGAAGATCTGCTCTGAGCTATATAAAGCATCAAAAGTTGCTGGGGTACATACAGTTTTCTGGTTCGAAACAATGTTCCAAGATTTTGAGAAGCAGTGTTTGCAATTTCGGCGACATGATTGTACCGGGACATATTGGTGCCCATTTAAACCTTTAACAAACTTATCGAAGCAGAAAGCGGCATTGTCTGACCTGACATTATTATATCCGGTTCGGATACATTTACCTTCTTGGAGAAAACCGACGCCTGGGTTTTCGTAGCACTGAATGATGCCTTGTTGATATTGAGCTGTTTCAAAATTGGCCGTGAATCGCTCAATGACGTCATATAGTTATGAGCTGAAAAGACAGACACAATGAAAATTTTGGGAAAAAGAACAGCATCAATGTATAGAGTACAAAATTCTATATCGATCAATATATATACCACGACACAGTAGAATAAATATTTATTGAGATATGGACCTACAAAAACTCATGACATTAAAACGTAGAAAACTTTTGAAACAACCTATAATAGTATAAATCAAAAAGAGTCGCCCAGATCATCCATCATTCAAACATCAACTGGATCAACTCTTGGAAGGACCGGATACATTTTAGAGATATAAATCCAACAGGAAAGCGAGTTGAATTCGGTGTTCCTGAAGATCCTTCGGAGGTCCTTAAACCGAATATATTTTTTTGTTAACCAGCTGTAGCACCCCTACGAAGATAACTCTCAGAAGTCGAAACTTGTGCGAGCTAAGGACTAACGAGGTCTCACCTTTTAACGTGTGATTCCTAACACGGGTTGGACGATAGCAACTGAAAATCGATCGTTCAGCTTGCGGCTAGAACCACCCACTAAACTGGCGGTCGACTGATTGACTGAACAAAGCACCCACGTCGAACTGACCGTCTACCGACCGACCTAATGCATTCACTGATGATATTCCTCAGCCTGCAACCAATATAACTTGATGAGAACAAAAAGTCAAGAAACCGACGTGATCAGGTTTATAGTATTTTTGCTATTTGTTGAAATGATTCATGACAACAATGATAAGTGGTATGTTATTTACTAATAGTTATATGTTGTAACATGCTGTATAAGAAACAAGTTTAATGTAATGTTAGGTAAATGTCATTCTTACTAAATAGAATTTTTGTATTGACAAGTACCAAAAAAACGACAATAACCGCCATAATATCACCCACATACTAATTTTGTATTATCTGTTTCTATGCATCACTGATTTTCCTAAAGACTTTCCTGTGTGAGGTGAGCTAATATTAAGCAATCATCTCTCGAAGAATACAAAATGGTCACAAGGACGGATAATGAATTTGTTCCAAGTTCGACGAATGGTAATCTAAGAGTAAAAATTATGCGAATGTTTACGTGATGTGATAAAATCGGAATGTAACTAATGATAATGCCGCTTATGTATGCCAGTAAGAATAAATAATGTGAGAATACACACTCAATCATCGATTGGAACTGTCATTGAAATAGGATATCTGAGAATATTTTCATGGCCCAGAAATCGAGAACTTGTTGTTATTTGTATACAGTGTGTAAATGCCAAATGGAATAAATTCATCAATTAAGATAAAATAAATAAAAATCATGTAGTTACCGAAATTCGACAAAACACACTCAAAACTCCTTGTAATCTACTCAAAACTTATTTCATGTTGAGGTATCAATAAGAAAGTAAGCAAAAACCATAGCAATGTTCTTTTTAGATGGTATCCTTCAAAAAGCTGTGGATAATTTCCGTGGCAACGCTAGTTCAAAACGCCTTGTCATCTTGTTTTTAATGTCATAACATTAGTTGTCAGTATTTTAATTTAAGTTTGAAGTTCGTTAAATCCAAGTCTGACAAATGCTTAGATTAACGGAACAGTTTTACAAATGATTGGTTACGGAGATGAAACCTAAACACAACAGGAAGTAGCTCGCCTATTTGATGAGAAATTTTCTAATTCAATAAGCTGAATAGAAAAGCAGTTTTCCGATCTTGGTCATGTGGGACAGATAAAAAAAGTAATGGGTGATGAACTCAAATTAGATATGATGAGTTTGAGGAAAACCCACATACATCTAGTAAACAGGCATCCATTACATTTAAGGTTAGCCATACATCGATAGCAAACATATTAAAAGAAAATAAAATGATTCTCCATAAAACGATACTTACTCGGGAGCTCATGGAAGACAATTTTGATAGAAGAACTAATTTTTGTGAGCAAATGGAGGACATTTTGGTTTAAAATATCATCCAATTAGAAGGGCAACTTGAATGGCAATAATTATCTGGCGCTACTTCAAAATGATGTCATTCCAAGTTTAGCAAATTCATATCCTGATCCAGGAAACCCCTAATTTCCAATGAATACGATATGATTTCAGCAGGATGGAGCACCACCACATTACCAAGTTAATGTTCGGCAATACCTCAATACATTTCCCAATCGGTGGATAGGGAGGCGATGATCGATTGAATGGCCAGCGCGATCACCTGATCTTTCATCATCAGATTTATTTTCATGGAGATATGTGAAGACCAATGAGTACAAAACTAAACTTTCAGATTTCAATGACATAAAAATACGAATAACGCTTGAGATTGGGTCAGTCACGCCTGATATGTTTAAATAATGTTAGAAGATAATTTTATTTAAGATTACGATGTTGCCAAGACGTTCGCGGTGAACATTTTGAATATCTACTTTATTAATATTCATAGTTTTTTGTATTCTACATTTCATTACGTTTTGCATTACATTTTAGTTTTTAAGTGTATTTTATCGAATTTCGGTACCCACATGATTTTGATGTATCTTATCTTAATTGTTACCATAAATTTGAAAGCGACAACATCTTTTAATAGAGAATGAAGATACCTTTCAAACGATGTATCACAAGCTTATACTTCCCATTTGAAAAATTGGGGGTTGTACCTGTCATTCGAAACGGGTTGAAGGAAGGGTGGCATTTTTACATTGAAGTATGTCAAATTATAATTTAGAATTGACGTGTTTCGGGATTTTTTTCGAATATGTATGGTAACCGAAATAATGAATTCATTCCATTTGGCTTTTACACACTATATATGGATACTTTTTAGTAACTCTAAATATGTTCGAGTGAATTTAATTATACGCAGTTTGTTCTGGTGGGAATATTTCACACCGACAATCTGATATTGAGATATTTTTTCATCAGAAAGAAATACAACAGAAAATGGGCATCACTCAGGGCCGCCTCTATGGGGAGATGGGTGGAGCCTCCCCCCATGCCCCCATGGAGGCGGCCCTGGCCAAGTTGGGAAAGGTTGGGAAATTTTGGGCTATGAAGATAGAAAAAAATAATAGTAAAAAATAGTAAAAATAAAAATGAGAGAAAAGAAAAGGAGAGGTAATAAGAAAAGGGAAAGAACCAGAAGGTTGGGATTTCCCAACATGCATAACTTGAAGAAAATTCTGAGTTGTTTGAAACATTCAAAAAAGTTTAATTTCTCCCAAGTAAGTCTACAAATTTTGAAGTGACAATTTTACAAAATTCCCAACTTTTTGATGTTTTTCCGACTTCCTTTCACTTGTATTGAATATTTCTATACATGGTGGATATGGTGGAAGACCAAGGACCTTGGTCCTGAGTAGAATTATTGCCATTATTATTATTATATTTACCAAAATTAATTTTTGTTTGTGCATACCCTAACAGGCATAAGCATTCAGCCAATCTTTGGATAGCTAAGTCAGAAAATTAATATATTATAGTAAGAACTAATCCCTCGGCTTTCATTTTTTCGAAAGATGGGATATTTTGCTGGTGAAGTTGGGAAAATTTGGATTCCCTCCCCCTCTTGTTTTTTATTTTCGCTATGGTCCTGGCATCACTTTCTGCCAAAGACTTGTCAATTTCCTTTTCAAAAACCATTAAAATGTATTTCAACGACACATACACATTTTTGCTAACTTGCAAAATGCTCAACTGGATTGAAATGGATTTGAACATATACACTCACCGGCATAAGGAGTGCATTAAACAAATTTCATGAAGAACCAGATTTTAAGGAATAAAGTATATCTTAATCTCTCATAGGATCGGTTATAACAAAAACAGTAAAAAAGATACACCACAGAAAACTATGTCCACGGTTCCATCAAAATTTTCAAATGAAGAACTTAAAATCAGTGGATTTTCAACTCACGTCTTATAATATAGTGTAAGTTATCAATGTGTAATGCCTGGTGCACGTTTATCTGAAGAAGCTCGTATGAGAATTGTAACTTTGCACGAGCAAGGGTTGGCTTGGGCTTAGCGAGAGAACCAGTGGCGATTCTGAAATTTAAGGGGGGGCACACTATAACTAGGCTTCAAGATTCAGTAAAAAGGCACAGGTATTTTAAGTAATACTGTATTTTCCATTAGGAAAAGAAATGATATCACAAAACTCTAATGAAAGAAATATTTCAATAATGAACAATGCGCACTATCAAAAAGCCAGCATACAAAACAACACTTTTTATTACCTCTTGGGGAGTAAACTAACAATTCACGTACGCTGCGCTGTCCAAAAGTGTTTTTTATGTTTGTACCAAGAAACGTAAAATTTTCAATTATTAGAAACTGGAAAGTCTTGGACGTCATCTGTTAATCCAGGTTGGCAAGGTCATTTTAGATCAAAATAGTATTTTTGAATAAAAAGGGGTCGACGACCAAATTGAAATATCAATTATAAAATGATCCATGTAAAAAAAAATGTTTCTCCCACCTTCATTCTCAGCAGACATCTTATCAGTCTTGTTCTTGAGTACTATCACTATCCAAATCCGAATTAAAATATACTTCCGTAAATGTTAAATCAGCAAAACCTAACGAAAAATCGGATTTCATTCTTACTTTATAGGTAGATGTATATGGAATATCAAGAAATGTTGACTCCGTACTGACCGTTCTCTCCGTAGTGTCAAGTTTATTTGTAACCGATTCCTCTACACGACTTCAAGTTTGAATTAATTGTTCGTTTGTTTCTCCGTAAATGTATAAGTTGCCATAATGAATACGATTTCGGATCTTCAACTGAAAATTAAGAACTTACGAATTGAAAGTTTTACAAAAATTTTATTTTGTTTGAGAATGTGATCTAGCAGCATGTTTTAACTTTTTCTTTTTGCGGAACTTTCGATAATCTGCTCGACAAACTGTTTACTCGTCAACCTAACAATAACGAACCAGACTACTACTACTGCTACGAGGGCCACACCGAGATACAATCAATTTCCAATCTCTTAAGAGAATGATTACATTCGCATTAGACAGCAAGCGATATGGGATTCACAACTGATCGAGGTCGAGGTATTGAAAGCGAATTTTGCTACGTTAATTGGTTTAACTTGTTATGTACCTAACAATAGATTTGTAAAATATTTAAAATCGTAAGGGCGCTAACAACATCATTTTGCAGAGGGCAGGTGGGGCATACTACCCCCCCTTGACCTCCGTGGTGCCGCCACTGGAGAGAACTAGGTTTTATCCAGAGCATGGTTTCTAGGGTGCTCTCGAGGTTCACAGAACGTGGTCATGTTCACGAAATGCACCGTAGCGATCGCAGAAGACGGACAACTCAAATTCAAGATCGAAACTTGTTGAAAATTGAGTTTCGTTTTTGATATGGTGGTGGACAGACTTGCCAACAACGATCGTCCACAAAGAAGGTACGCGGACGCCATTGTTGGAAATGGAACTCAGTTTTGTGTTGTAACTGTCTGCCGTCATAGAACGTGCCACCAATAAAATAAATATTTTCGTGAGAAGTCTTATAAGCATTTAAAGAGAAATAACACTCAGTCATATCTGTCATATGTGTCATATGACTGATATTTATTGATCATATGTATTAAAATCAAAAAGTCTTCCGAGCAGGAGGCGACTTGACGAAAAATTTAAAGTATTTTCATAATAAAAAGTTTGCCAAAAAAAATGGCAGCATTGATTCGAGCAAAACCGCTGCGCCCCCCCTACGAAGCTCCTATCAGGTCTGATGGGAGGAGGATGGACAAATGCACCGAAAGGGAAGCAACGTCCAATAAATCTATAGAAAGAGAGAGATATATACCTGTTGCAGTATGCATACAGGTACCCCTTTGAGACAGCACATGGCTATGCAAGACATTGCTATAGAACGTATGACATCAATTTGTCAGGCCGTACGATTCGTAAGAGTTTTCAAAGTGATTGTTTATTATATAGGCGTGTTTTGAGAATACATGCCGCACACAGACGAAGACAAATATCAGTGGCAAAATACCATGTTTTCCGATGAGAGCCGTTTTGGGCCTATGAATGATGACTACCGTATTCGTGTTTGGAAACCAAGAGGATGTCACCATCGACAATTTGGCATTGAATATCAATTTATGAATGATAAATAATCTGTTTTAAAAATCTGTTTTAAAATCTGTTTTTCCGTTAACCAGCTGCCGCCCCCATACGAA
Organism: Leptinotarsa undecemlineata; assembly: GCA_015342065.1. Lineage (NCBI taxonomy): Eukaryota > Metazoa > Arthropoda > Insecta > Coleoptera > Chrysomelidae > Leptinotarsa > Leptinotarsa undecemlineata. The sequence continues at coordinate 8,368 of WOGP01005002.1, forward strand.
CGACAACTCTCAGATGTTAAGAAACTTGTGCGAACTAAGAACTAACGAGGTCTTACCTTTTAACGTGTGATTCCTAACACGGTTGCAGAATCATCCTAGCTTCAACCAGATAAATTATCTCGAGAAAAATATCTGGTCGAGGTAGGAATCGAACCCACGATCTTCTGATCGTGAGTCGGGCGCACTACCACCACGCCAATTCCACAACACAACATAATGCTCCATCACATCGAACACTGGCTGTGCAAAACACTCTGGAACTACAAGGATGGATTGGCCACCGAACTCACCAGACATGGATTCCATAGAGCAGGTTTGATGTTACATTTCGAGGAGATTGTATAACAGAAATAATCCACCTGACAGCTTAAAACAGTTTCGAAATGCTATTTTGGAAGAGTGGAACAATTTTTCTCAGCATGTTATCAACAACCCTATCGACAGTATGAGTAGAAGAGTGTAAGCCTGCAGAAGGGCTAGGGGAGGCAATACATCCTATTGAAGAAAGTAGAACAACTATTATGTACATTTTCATTCATTTAGAACATTTATCATTTATCGACTTCTATTCATCACTTATAGATAATTTGAAAAAGAAACTGACATTTCAGAAATACGTACTAATGGACATATTGTGCCTGTTAGTATCGTTTGGTTCACAAGTTTCAAAAAGTTACAAATTAAGATGTAAAAAAGGTAATTGGGTTTTTGCAAATATTTCAAAAACTATAAGGAATAAAGATCGTCAAAGATCCTCAAAGAGGAGGAAATTACCAAAAGAAGTCCCACCTTTCATTTATAATTTGAATTTAACGTCGAAAATAGGCGGCTGAATTTGGAAATGCTGACCCGGCATCTAAAGCGATTCTGTCAACCATTAAATATTGATTTAAAAATATATAAAAATTAAGGTGTATTCTGAATACTATAAAAAATTGATTCTTGTTTTTTTGTCAGTTAATTAATGACTTTATTACCAGGAGAAGTATTTTCTCTATAACGAACCAAAACGGTAGTATGGAATTTAAGGATTTGGAACATTATTTTAATTTCCATCTTGGGTGATGAAGTTACTCAGAGGACTTAATTGATATCAACTTGCTAATATTGTTATAAAAAATATCAAAAGTTGTATATTATGAATATCTATAATGAATTTTTTTATTCAGATAAGCATAATCTACAATATGAACTCGAAATTAAAACTAGATGACTTGAGAAACTAGAAAAAAAAAAGAGAAAAAAGAACTAACTAAAACTGGAAATTGTGAGTCTAGGCTCAGCTACTATACCAATACTTGTATTGTAGTCATCAATCTGGATTACATTGATTATTTACATACTGAATGGTGAGTAGATAGAAGGAAGAAAACAAAGTGAAATCCATTATGAGGGAGAGGGAATATGGTTATTTATTGTATTTTGTATTTCTTACTATTATTCGAGTTTGTATATGGTTTTTAGTTTGTTATAATTTTGGTTCACACATTCATTCAGTTTTGACTTCATTTTACGTTTATTAGGAATGACTCTGATTTCTATAAGGACTAAGCTTAACAATTTTGGGACAAAGTATGATATACATTTCTGATTGTGTGTTAGTCTATAGAGGAAAACATTTGTTTTCTGTTCAGATTTAGTACGTGTGTTGTAAGTATGACTTATCTGAGAGATGGAGGAATTTTGGATCCATATTAAACATTGATATATGTATATAGTGTTTTCTCACATTGAATAAGCCAGTTAATTTGTGAAGGTCTTCAGTTGGGTACCTTTTATTTTTCTTGAAAATTATTTCAAATATGGTGTTTTGCATGACCTCTAGAACGTGTAATAATATTTTACTCAAACCACCCCATATAAGCTACTAAATAGCTTTCTCGAGCCAGAATGATGCTCTACAGTATCAGTTACTATATATTGTCCAATCAGATAATTAATTTATACAACTACCTGAAAGACCAGATTCTAGTGAATATAGGTGAATTAAATCAATGGTATAACATAGAAATTCATTCTAGATATGGTTTCCTGGTATAACCTGTAAAATTTTACAATCAATTTCATCAGTTAGATCCAATATGGATTTTTATCAAGTATTGACCAGTTAGTTCTATTCAGGTTTTTCGAATTTTTCCATAAAAAAATCGCGAGAAGTAAAATTAGGAAACCTGAAAGGCCATTATATAGAGTTATGTATTACTTTCAACTGATGTAACCACCTCGAAAGATGAAGGTAAAGAGAATTATAAGCTGTCGGTGCGATGATAGGACCAAAAAACTACTCTGACGGTTCGAAACAAATCACAATATGTATTGAAAAAAATATTGACTATGACTTCGACAAAAAAATGATTTGAATCAATTTGGTATATGCATTTTTGTATCTATTGATTTTGATTTGTGTTTCTGAACAGAAAATTGAGCTGAGTGGATGACAATCAGTAAAATAAATATCAGATTTCCAAATAGATGATCTAATCTTGAACAATATTCATCAAAATACTTTAAAATTTGTATCTATTTAATATATACGTTACATACGCTAAGCAGTTTGGTAAACGATAACATATCCGGTTTCATTCAGCACACCAACAAAATTACAAATAATGAATGAGTGAATGAAGAAGAAAAATTATTTATTTTGTGATTTACTAACAGAAGAGATACATAATGAAATGAATACTGAAAATTTTCGAGGTTCATCGAAAATATCGGATATCAATGTTTGTGTGTTCAGGAATATCATTGAAAATTACATAGTTAAACATATAATTCATTTAAATTCATCAACATTAACAACAAACGACCACTAATTCTTTATGAATCTATTGTAGAAAACTACCTTATAAAGTTTTAGCTGCCTCATAAAATTCGGAAACAACTAAAAAATTCGTTAAAAATATTCGTCCGAGGTTACTGGCTCCAAGTGATTTGCCACAAGAATGCCATTTGTTTATGGTTATTGACCTGAAAATGGGGTCATCAATCACAAAGCAATAAATATGTAAAAATTCTGAGAGCTTTATTTATTCATGGCTCTTGGGAAGTCAGTTATGACTTCTGAATCAGGGCACAGAGGTTTTCTTGGTAGAAGAATATTATGAACGAAGATGAGAACTTATATAATGAAACGATTAAATGCAGAATTGAATGATGCATTTGTAATTAGACGTCGGTCATGCTGCAATATTAGTTTAGGTTAGGTTATCCAAAATCTGAAGAATTATTTTCAAAAATAAATAATCAGCTAGTAGAAGAATGGATTTCATGGCTTGGTCATTTCAAATTTTCGCTATATTAGCTGATATTGTGCAATTTTTTTTAAGGACAAAACACAAGCACTACGGAAAATTTCTTAATGCGCTCTCAGAGCGGTGCTCATGCGAAAGTAGCGATTCTCATTAGATTTGAATCACTGGAGATTGAATCCATTTGGAAAAACGTTCTCAGGAAGTTTATTCTACATAAACGCAATTCCCCGGATGAAAGAATTCTTGAACAGTGAAATTCGAGGTGCACTGAGTTGAACCTCAAAACGATGAGCAGCCACAGTCCGTCGCATATTTCTGCGACGGACTCTGGAATCAAATGTACCAAGTCACTGGAACACATCCCGTGAAAGTATGTATAAGAGAGAGATCAATCTCCACCCTTTTTTCGATGTTACAGGCTATCAAGGTTGCACGTGATGTTCGCGTCTTCAATCAGGCGGATGGTTCTTTTCTGGATGGAATCCAGCAACTTCAGGATATGTTTGGGGGCAGAGCTCCATACATGAGAACAATACTCCAAAGGTCTGATTTGGGCTCTATAAAGCATCAAAAGTAGGTGTCCATTTTAACCCCCAACAAACTTTTCGAAGCAGAAAGCGATATTGTCTGACCTGACATTATTATATCCGGTTCGGAGACATTTATCTCCTTGGAAAAAACCGATGCCTGGGTATTTGTTGCATTGAACTTTCACCCCAATTCGAAATCACTTATAGATTCTCATTAAGATATGCAACCTTCTGTATCCGGTAAAGATGTGCTTCCGTAGCTGATGTCCTAGAATCCAAATGGATCGACGAGACAAGTGTGCTGTCGTCAGCAAAGCTATATATTGGATTCTTGATTTTTTCCAACAAGTGGTTGGTATACAATAAAAAAAGGGATTGGAGACAATATGGCTTCCTGGGGAATACCAGCATCACCACAAAAATGTTCCGATAAGCCATAGCATCGAAGTTTGGTCAGCATATACTATTGCCAAACACGGTCAAAGGCCTTAGAAATATCAAGCGCAACAGCTCTTGATTCCCCATGTTTCTGGATTGCGTTATTCTAAATATGAGTGACATACGAAAGAAGTTGCCTGTTGATCTTTATTCCCGGAAGTCATATATATGATCGCTCAAGATGTTGCAGGCTTCCAAATATTACAAAATATGGTGGTTCACAACTTTATCTATGAATTTTGATGTCACTGATAGCAAACCGACTGGTCTATAGTTATTTAGAAGATTTTTCTTATCCTTTTTGGGAATAGGCCAGACGCCTTGTTGATAGACGCTGTCGACAAGTAATTTCCGGTATTGTGGATCCTAGTATGGGAATAGTGGGTGGTGCCTTTTCCAGAAAATCGACTGTAGGGTGGGACGTAAATTGTTCAGCTAGTAGATTTTTTTTAATGACTGTTGTTGCAATTGAACTATCCGCTTATGTATGAGGATCTTTTAGAGTTCTGATTAACAGCTTTAGTTACCGACCAGAAGGATTTACACCAGTTGGGGTTGGCAAGCAATTCCCTGATTGTGAAGTTCTTCACTTTCATTCATCCTACGTTTGCAGCTGTTGCGAGCATCAACAAACCTATTTCGTTTTTCGGTACAGGGCAATATTCTGCATTCTTTGGTATATCAAGGTTTGCAACCAATAATCCTATTTGTGATGGAGTCCTCCAAATTTTCCACTTTTAGTAAATGTTTCACAAGGTGGGGATCTTTTAGAGCATTGGATCTTAGGTGAAGGGTTCTCTGAGATGTATATGTATGTCCTCTCTTTATTCTTCGATTTATCGAAGGCTTTCGATACAGTGTGCCCGGAGTTTTTACTCCCTAAACTATCCAATTTAGGTCTCCCAACTA